>JAAEAF010014773.1:0-41404 GCA_011037195.1 Triatoma infestans | reverse complement strand
AAATTCATTTAAGGGCACTTCTGGGGGAGGGGTGGGGTTAGGTTTTCATCTTAACTGCTGTTTCAGTATATTAGACAATTCTGTCATCTAATAATGTTAATTAGAATTAAATATGTTGTTGAAATTCCGAGTTTGAAAAAAAATAGATAACCGGAAGTGCGTTTTTACTGAAATATAATTTTCAGTTTTCTGGTATTTTCGCGAAAATGGCTCCAACGATTTTCTTTAAACCAGCGTTGTTAACTATACATATAAAGAGCTACAACTTTTATTTGAAACTTTCCCCTGATAAATTTATTTAAGGGGACTTTTGGGGGAGGGGGGTTATGTTTTTCTTTAAAATGCTATCACAGTTGATTATAACACATTCTGTCATCCAAATTGAAATAACTATAATCAATTAATATATTACCCAAAATTCGAGTTTGTTCGTCACGGTAAATGAGGTAAACCGGACACTTTTACTGGACAGTGTTTTCACTTTTCGACGAATTTCATTAAATTTGGTACACTAACTATAAAATTTGTCAATTATAATTTTGAGTACTGGAGTAAGAGAAAGTTGTGTGAGTGTTTCACACCAGATTTTTTTTTATATAAAAATAAATATTTTTCTATATTTCTGGCATACATGACAACTGCCTAAAAAAAAATTCGTCCTGCCTTAGCTAATTAATTTCATGGTTGATTCTTGTTCGATATACTTCACTCATCGCTATTTGGACACTGCACTGCTACAGATGTAGAAACGCCACTTGCGAAACTTTGAGTGAAATGAAAATAGGTTTACCAGAATTGCGATTTTTTTGCCTTATCAAATTTTTTACATATATTTTGGATGCATATATGTACAAATTTCAGTCATGTGTGAAATTTATAAATAGGTAATATCCGTTATAAATAAATTAATTAATAAATCAAAACTATGAACAGAAAATCATATCATTACATCAGATCAAATTTTTTTAATCAATAAAAACCTTTTTTCATATAATAATACAATTTTTACAATAAATTAACCTTTTTCAAATTAAATTAAACATTTTCAAAGTCATTATTAAAGGTTTTAATTTAATTAAAAAAATATTTATCTTTTTTTAAAAAAAAGAAGAGATAAATATTGAAAAATGCTGTTTATCACGTGGAAGCTGTCTTTTTTTATTGAAGTTATACATTTAAAAGAAAGTTTAATCTGATATATGTGAGCCGCTATCTTCTTGTTTTGTAAGTTCTTCGAGTGAAAGTTATGTGTGAAGTGATTTTTCTTGAGACTTTTCAAGTTTCTAGCGATTAAAGTTTATTCACTTTATAAAAGTGGTGAAACTTCCACTCTCTTATCTATATATATATATATATATATATATATATACATACATATATGTTATATATATGTAGGATTTCTTCGATAGAAATTACTAAATATTTTAAATTAACTTCTCACCTTTTACAATCTTCTTTATTAGCTGATTAAACTTCAATATAAAAGTATATGTTGACCGTTGATGTATTATGCTATGAAGAAATTTGGTGAAAGATCGGTCAAGAAAGAAGCTGCCAATTATGCCAACATTTCGATAGAGTTTTCTGTCTTTATCCAGCCTTTAATATTGTATTTATTTTAATTTGTCTTTGGGGAAATACCCCCCATACAAATGGAGTTGGCTATAACATAATATATTATACAGACAAAACAGTAGATACATAAACATACACATAAAAAAGTATAATATATTCAAAAGAAGACAAAAAGAAAAATAAGAGAGTTTCTTATATGTGAAGGTAAATACAATGTAAACTGTTTTTTGCTGTGTAAAATTAGAATACAAAGAAATTATTTTGTTTTGTCAAATAGACTAGAATAAGTAAATTTTTTCACATATATTATAATTTAAGTCAAATTTTATCGAACTACAAGTATCGAACTACAAGTTGATATCAACTATAAGTGTATTAACTTAATTATAACACAATGGGATATTTCAAGATATATGATTTAAGAATTAATTATTCATTTAATATAAATGAGCATGTTTTAAGGCAGTTTATGATAAACAAAGATAACTGTTTTATTTGATTATATTAATTTAAATTAAATACAAAGAGGAACTGTTCAGTTGATATATCTTTAGCAAAAGGTATATAGTGATCTCGTATTGCCGAGTACACTGGGCATGCTACAACAACATGATATACGAGTTTCCAAAACATTTAAATTTACACAGTGTATATATTTCTTGGACCTTGATAAAATATATGTTAAGCTATTGGAAGTTATTTTTATTTGATATTTGCCGGACAAACATAGCTGAGAAAAGATCTTTAGTATGTAACAAGGTAAATTTAAGTTTATATAACTATTTGTGTAGTTTTAGTTTTGGGGATCAGAAAACTGGTTATAATAGGGAGTGTAATTTCCGTTATGTTTTTACAATTAAATAACCTCTTTTAAATTTACCTTGCGCAGTGGCAATATCCGTAACCAATGATGGTCTCCTGAGGTGGGATTATTCCTAGTTGAAGGCTTTAATATATACATAGCCTAGAAGATGTGATAATTTTTCTTCCACATAATCATAATTGCATTATTGAATGTTTCTTTCTTGGCCACAAATCTTCACCCATCAATTTCTTCATAATATAATGGTTGTGATAATAAGAGAGAGAGAGAGAATTAGAGAGAATGGATTTTGAAGAAACAAACTAGATGAGATGCTGAACACTGTATAATGAATAGAAATTTCAAGGACTTTACAGTAAAATAGAAGTTAGGTAGCGAGAGAATAATAAAGAGATAGACTGACTGAGTAATAAGAAGGTAGAGAGGTTGCTGGCTGGTTGTAAACTGGTCGTAAATTGTCCAAAGCTGTCATACTGTAGCTCTATTTATATGAATCGAACTCTTCCCTTCCTAGTCTGGCCTAGGTGGGGTAATAAGAATAGATTTTGGATAAATAAACTAGATGATATGCTGAACACTGTATAATGATTAGAACACACAAGCTGCAATGACTTTACAGTATTTGGAAATTAGGATTGAAGGGAAACCCTTCCTAGTCCTTCCTAGGTGGGGAGTAACTAACTTTTGATTCGTTAAATGTCTGCTTCTCCGCTCTTCGATTCCTATGAATCTTTAATGATTCGGATCCTATTACAGTAACATTAAACTTCAATACAAAACACCTTGTACATAAATTAAACAATTCTGTTAATAGAGAAGAAAGAAAATATTCTTCATAATTTTCAACATGTATATATGTTACGCTCAAAGACCGAAAATGCTCACTGAACGAAAAAACAGCTCACAACGCGTTGTGGTCACTGTAAAACATCCACATCACGAAATTCGTGTAATGGCTCTTAAGAAAACGCTCACGACGCGTTGTGGCAATCCCAGAATGACCACATAACAAAATTCGTGTCGTGGCTATCATGCTACACGACCACAACGCATTGTGGCAATGAAGAAAAGCCATGACGCGTTCTAAGCACTAGCTGGTGTATCCATATCACGATGGACAGGTTGTAACTTGTCGGTTTGAGTACAACGACGCATTAAACCATCAGTAGACTTGTTTATTCATTTCTTGTCTGTTTCTGAGTGTGATCGTATATCATGACCAATAAAAAAGAAGTGTTTTATGATAAATTACGTGAGTTTGTAGAAAGAAGCACTGATCGCAGTTTTATCATGAGTACAGAAAAATATGAAATGTTACTTAATGAAACAGAACTTAATGATTTTTTTTTAAATATAAAGTAATCCCAATAAATAACAATATCCTTTTATTTTAATGACACGATTTCTTTATATTGTATTTGACAATACGTCATAGCGGTTTTCAATTTTTAGCAGCAGAAAGTGCATTAAGGACATTGCCTGTCTGGTACTTATTACAGGACAAAAAATATTTCCTAAGAATATCTACCAAAAAGTTTCGAGACTAGTAGGACCCATATCGCAAATCACAGCGCGTCGTATTCTAATATGGTTCCATACGCGTCATGGCTTTTCTTCATTGCCACAATGCGTTGTGGTCGTATAGCATGATTGCCACGACACGAATTTTGCTATGTGGTCTTTCTGTGATTGCCACAACGCGTCGTGAGCGCTTTCATAAGAGCCATAACACGAATTTCGCGATGTAGATGTTTTACAGTGACCACAACGCTTTGTGAGCTATTTTTCGCTCAATGAGCATTTTCGGTCATTGAGCGTAACATATATATATATATTAAACTTTATATTATATTTATATGTAACATATACGTTCCATTACGAAGCATGTCCAGTAAGTGTACTGAATTTTTGTACGTTACAAAAATTTTTATTTGAACAAAAAAATTACCTGGTTACATTAGTACATATGTAAGCTATTTTTCGACATAGTCGCCATTCCTCTCAATGCAGGTGGTGTACCGGGGTATTAATTTTTTGATGCCTTCCTCGAAGTAGTTTCCCGCCAACCCCTTCGTCCACATTTCCACTTCCCCCTTCACCTCTTCGTCGGTTGAAAACCTTTTTCCACCCATGTGCAGCTTCAGGGAGGTAAAGAGATAGTAATCTGAAGGTGCTAGGTCAGGGGAATGCGCGGGATGGTTCAGGACATCCCATTTAAACGAGGCAAGCATGTGCGTTGGCCGTGTGTGGTCTGGCATTGTCGTGCAGCAGGCAGACTCCCTTTGTCAGCATGCCTCTCCTTTTGTTCTGAATCGCCCTCCGCAATTTTTTTAGGGTCTCACAGTATCTTGCAGAGTTGATGGTCTCCCCTTGAGGCATATATTCAATTAAAATTATGCCTCTACAGTCCCAAAACACGGATGCCATGATTTTCTTGGCTGAAATTGTGGTTTTAAACAGTGGGGTGAAGAGGTGTGACGCCACTGTTGAGACTGCTTTTGGTTTCAGGTGTGTAATGTGCAACCCAAGTTTCATCTCCAGTAATGATGGAGCGGAGAAATTCATCTCCATGGAGTTTGTAGCGTGTCAAAAACTCTTGCCCGACCTCCACTCGATTCCACTTGTGTTGGTCTGTCAGCTGTTTGGGACCCACCTCGCGGACAGTTTCCTATATCCGAGGGTTTCTGTGATGGTTTCGTGCAGCAGAGATCTGGAGATTTGCGGAGTCATCGCAGAAAGTTCATCCACAGTCAATCTGTGATCGTCACGGAGCGCATTTTCGATTTTTTCCACAATTTCGTCAGTCACAATTGAAGGTCTTCCGCTTCTCTGATCATCATGCACAGACGTACGACCGTGTTTGAACTCGCGACACCACTTGGACACACTCGTACGATTCATAGCTTTATCACCATATGCAGTTTTTACCTCATTATAAACTCCAACCGGAGTTTTTCCCTTCCAAACGAGATAACGGATGACGCCGCGTATTTCACACTTGGCGGGAGATTGGATTGATATTTTTCACGGAACGTATTGTCGCGTCGACAGTTCTCGAACCGGTCTCGTTGCGGAGGGGAGGAATCACGACAGTGTAGCCAATATGTCGAAAACAAAATCCCTCCGGCCGTGAGAGGCTGAGTACACTTACTTACTGGACATGCCTCGTATCATTAGCCGTCACTGTCTATAGATGGCGCCACCATTGAACTCTCTCCACATAAATATAAACATGGTAAACTTCAGCATCCTCTACTATATCTTTGGAGTAACACAAATTTCCAAATACTGAGAACTTATAGTCTTGGACAAAAGACAACCACAAAATTTATATTTATTTGTGTAGTAGATAGAAAAACGATGTTTTAAGAAAATTGCAAAAGAAAAACATTGAGTAAAATTGCATTTTCGATTTGATCGATTTTGATCAAAACCATCATGTCACATGCGGTGGTGATAAATAAACGGAATGCTAAAATGCTAAAAACATTTTTCTCGTACTCAGGGGACTTCAAAATAATTGTACTTCCGGTAAAGTGACAATTTCGAAAATTTGACATGATCGTAAAGCTATCTCGTACTGAGTAATAGGCAGTAGATAGATAGATATATAATAATACTTTATTTTAAGAAGGATTGCATACAAAAAATAAATTTATAAGTATTATTCATCAATGGAATAGTAAAAAAGAAAACAATGACAATTATAATTTAGTTAAAAAAGTAAAATAGAAATAAAATTAAATATTATTTAATGAAATGAAAATGTAAAAGAAAGAGAACTGGCGACTTGTTATATATAAATGATTACAGTTGAATATTAATGAATTTTTACAAAAATTAAAATTACAAATATATAAAGAAGTGCAGAAGTGTTAATTGCTGGGGTGGAAGTTGAATTCTTGGGTAAATTGTTGGCGATAAAGCCAAACATGACGGGCGTATTTAATAACTTGAATATAAGAGCTATTCAAAAGAGAAATAAGGTGGATTTTATTGTGCGTTGTCCAAACTATAGGAGGCGAAGTTCTGACAGAATTGAACATTCTTCCATAAAATGAATCACGTCCTCCTTAGCACGAGAGTTACACAAGGAACAGAGCTCAACCTCTTTCTCAATGCAAGGAACACAATTTAGATACAATAACTCTCTCCTAATTTTAAATAGCAACTCTTTCAACTTTAGTAGGTTAGTATTATTAGAAACAAGACTGAAAGCATTAAAACGTCTATCCAAGGACTTGTAGAATAAACCTGGTGAGTTGAATTGGTTCGCTCCAGGAACTCTTCCCGATAACTTGAACTGATATTAGAAAGGATTCGAGAAAATTTTTCTTCTCAACAAGCGATATTGTCAATGGAGAAATGGAAAGAAGAGGAATACTTAGTATATAACGACTTCCATTCTTGGAACCACAGAGCATTACGACTTGGAACCTTAAGCGCTATAATCTTAGGATATCTGTAGTTGGGGTATTTTAGGATCTTAAGAACGTAAGAGAAAGTAAGAAAAGGAATAATTTAATACTTTTTTTTGTTAAAGATAGCTTAGTCAGAATATGTTTGACAGATGATAAGTGACTGCATAAATCTCAACTGTGGAATAAAAAAAATATATAAATAAATGAAAATGATAGAAATTTAACTGGAAGGTATTTGTTGAAAGTCATGTTTATTTTATTCAGTAACAAACTCTTAAGTCGATAAAGATCGGAGCAGGGAGGGGCCTTGGAACACCTGTATAATCCCTGAGGCCTATATCTCTCGTTAAAAATGCCCAGCTATATATAAAATAAAACGTAACAATATAAACATATTTAAAAAATAGATAGTAGTTTTCTAATACACGAATTGTTTTTTTGTTTTTGTAGTAATTGTAATGGTAATCTAGGATTCTCATTTAACTTTGTATCAATAGCCTTGAAATTTAATTAGTGTAAGAACAAATAAAGGCGGTTAATGAGAAACGATACTACGGAAATTCGAAGAACTTCATCATTGTTGATTAACCTACATACCAAATAGTTTCTATAGAAAATACCTTTAATTCCTCTTTAATAGGGATTTTTCAAGATCAACACGTGAAGGTTAGTAATAAGATGACAATTTAATTTGGTTAACTGTTGAATATTGTACGACAAAAAAGATTCAAAATGTATTTTACTTATTTAAACAATGCAGAGATAATAAATTGAGCTAAATCTAAATATATAACAACCAAATTATAAAAATCCTAGATCCGAGATTATCCTCGCATTCCAATTCCCCAATCCAATCCTGTCAATGGAAATTCCTTCGACATTCACCAACCCACCTTTTATATCACATTTTAATCATAAATCTTTATATATATATATATTGTAACGTTTTTCCCTCTAAACTAGCTACTGCAACTAGTTCTAAGTGGGTTCGTATAGATAAAATACTCTAAACTTCAATAAAAAAAACACCAATTTATTGTTATACACAATAAATTACAAAATACAGCACTTAGTAATAATTACTTCACAGTTTAAACCACAAACGTTCACTTTGTTCACTTTTATACACTTTTCACAAACTAGTGACTTCGTTTGTAACTAGAAAACTCTTTCAACTCTCTGTGGTCCCTCTATTTATACCGGTGGAGAACCTCCTAGAATCTTCTCAATTATTCCAAAGAAAACTAGAGCGCCGTCAGCGCTTCCCGTAGCCACTAAGAGAACCTTAGGTACTTGCCTTCTCTCATAGATGGCACCACTAGCTGCGTTACAATATATAAAAAAATAATTCTCTTCAGAATGCATTCGTAATCAAAGAACTCTCGCCATAGCACGAAATTTCATTGGATACAGGATACAGGAAACAATGAATATTGTTTTCAATATAAAAAAACAAAATTGTTATAAAACACTCATACTACTTTCTCCTACTACAATTTACGAGGGTCATTCAATAAGTAACGAGACAAATTGCTATTTAATCAATACAATAGTTTCAGTGCGTCAAGTTGGCAGCATTGTACTTAGTTCGAGAGTATTTGGTAAACATAACCTTAAAGGTTATTCAGTTAACAATGGCGAGTCCGCTCGAGCATTGCACATCGAAAGAACCACGCTCAGTAATTAGATGTTTAATTGCAGAGGGTATCAAAGGTGGTGAAAAACCACGAAAGAATATTGAAAATGTACGGAAACTCGTACATAGTTTTAAAATACTTAATTGACAAATTTACTTCAGACTTATCATTTTTACTAAATATTTCGTGACATCAATAAACGGCGGTAACCCAAACAATAATAAAACGAAGTTTCAATAAGCAAGACCTCCCTAGAAAATAATTTTTTCAAAAAAAGTATAAAATAAAAATAATAGTTTCATCTTCTTATAGAAATAATTACGCAATAACTTCTTATAGAATAGTTATAGAGAATATAGTAAGTCGCACTTCCTTATTAATGAATTTGATCAAGCTTTGGATTTTGGTAACATATAATAATAATAATAATAAAAAAGGTTTATTTATTGACAAATATATGCATGTTTACAAAGTGCCTCAAGTGCAACATATATAACATTTACTTCCTCTTCCTTTATAGTTTCTTCTGGACTATTTTATATGCAGATAGATTTGTTGGGAAAAATTACAAATAAAAAACCCAACTCTAACACAAACCTATTGCTATTGTGTGGACTAATTATATGTTTTATTCCTTTATGTTTATAGCTGTTCCTAGTGTTGTAACTGCCTTTACTTTTAATTAATGTATTTACCATTAATTGAAGTATTTGCACACAAAAAATGGCAACAAGTTTTTCGCAGTATATCTTTGATGTAATGGTTTTCTCATGTAATTTTCTAATGGGGGGGGGTATCAAGGAGCATCAATGGCAAACCTTAAAAACTTATTTTGCATTCTCTACAATATCCTTAGGTTGGTCTCACTAATTATACTCCAACATGGAGCAGCATAAGTGAGTTCAGGTCTCACTAGCACCTTGTGTATCAATATTTTATTGCTAACACTCAGTGTGGAGTTTCTGTTTAAAAGTGGAAAGAGTTGATCTATAAGCCTTTTACATTTCTGTACTATTGCATTAATATGTGAAGTAAAAGTTAGTGATCTGACCAGTGTGACCCCCAAGCACTGGGAATCCATTCTATTACATTATTTGATATTATTTATTATTTGTTGTTGTAGATTTGGTCTTCTTTTGGTAAACAGGATTGCTTGTGTTTTTTTCTATGTTTATTTTAATTTTCCATTTGTGGAAGTATTTTAAAATTCTAAGGGAGTTTTGAGTCAGTCTGTCAGTAATTGTATCCGTTCGTCATGACGACACGTACAGAGCCGTGTCATCAGCAAACAGGGGCAGCAGTACATTATCTTTTGCTGGTATATCATTAATGAAGATAGTGAACAGTACCGGACCAAGGACTGGACCCTGAGGAACCTCCGACATCAGGCATCTTCTGTCTGACAGCATGTCATCTACTTGAACCTGAAAAGTTCTGTCAGAAAGATAGCTGTTAACTAATTTTACCACCTGAGCAGGCAAACCATATATTATCATCTTGTATGAGTCCGACATGACAAAAGACGTGTCAAAGGCTTTCTCTATGTCCATCAAATAACATACGGTAACATATAAAATTCTTCCTATTAATGTTATTTAGATGATAGAATCATACAGTACATTGAAATAGAACTTAGAGGAAAGCCAATATTACCCTTCCCTCAGAACCTCCAAAAATGAAATTTCCTCTTTCTCTATTTTCAAGGTGTAACAACCCCGAAGAAGTTCATTGCAATATGGTCGAAACATCGGTTTCTAGCAAACCACTGCGCGATCTCAAACCAGAAACTCAAATTTTGCTTTTGAACAGTTATTTAATCTGATGTTTCTAATATATCCGCGTAAAAACGAACATATGAAATTGAAGTATGAAAGACTTCTAAGTAGAACAAAGAAGTCAGCATGATTGGCCTGATCATAAATAAAACATAGAGTAAAGTTAGGAGAGGCGACGGGGGGGTTTGGGAAGAAGACGCAGGCTTTACTTCTCTTGTTTGCCACAACGTGGCCATCATATAAGTTAGTCGAAGAGTAGAGAGAGATCAGAAGCGAACGTATTGCAAAATTCTTTAGTTATTTTGTGTGTTCTTCTGTGTTCTACGAGCATTTATATCATCAGCTATATCTGGGTGAATACCTGAATTTTCCTAAAGCATTAGTAAATTTTTATATACTATATTAATTGCAATTAAAATGAAAGATTTCCACGTTGTAGTTAAGGTTCTACACGTAGACATAGTGTTTACCAAGTTTCATGTCGATCAGCGATGTTCCTTCAAAGAGGAGAGGTACGTGATCTCTCTCCTAGCTTTGGTGCGTCATCTATCCTACCATAGTGGGAGAGACGACGGCCAAGTTTAGCGTACTTGTATTTTGTTTCTGGCATAAATGAGAATGTCATTATTTCGAAAAATAACATTCTTTTGTAGATAATAATAGTTGGTTTATGTTTTATAAGCATTACCTGTTTAATATATCTCCTATATTTTAATACAGGGGTATAACTTTGAAATGTGCATTGTAGTGGAAGGACGAAATCGGAAAATAATAGTTTTGAAGAAATAGTTTAGAATATTTTATAGCAACAAAAACCTAACTTTGTTAATATTTCAAATGTATCTTAGTGCAGGGGTAGAGCCAGGTATATTAAATCTGGTCATTGCTATTAAGAAAACAAAGGCACAAAAATCCGTTAACATAATACAATGCGACTTGGCCAACTGCTCTGTTAGAGAGCATTCCTTACACAGTCTAACATTAGCTTTCAAAGAGTAAAGAGTACACAGTCTCACTTCTGCTTTCAAACAACGAAGTCGCAATTCTGCTTCCAAAGCCAGAACACTTCAGGAATCGTTCAGTGCCAATGATAGATATTTGCCTTTATTCTAGATATACTTCTGATTTATAATTGTGATATTGTAATATACTTAAATTTACTTAGAGAATAATATATTTATTTTTAAAAGCAGTGTTATTTCTTGATTATTACTAATACTTCATTCTCTCTTAAACTTACGTACTTACAAGCCTTTTACTACAACACCGCTCGTGCTACTACAAATACACATCATCACACCAAAACATTACAGCATCATCTTTCCTAACTTTATCCTATATATATATGTGAATGAATCAGCTGTTAACTTAAAAAAAAAAAGAAGAAAATATTATAAAAAAAAAAAACTGTTGACCTAGAACGATCGAACTTTTATCCAGACATTGAATGACATATTTAATTTCTATCACTATCACCCAGTTACCTGTATGGGTTTTATTTGAAACTTAGAAAATCCAATCATTTATTTATGAAATATATCACCAAAGTTTGTTCGAATTGCTTTCCTCGTTTATAGAAAAATTATTGTAGGATTATATCAGTTGCAAATATTTACTTTTAATTATTAGCTGTCTCTACATTAAATAACAACTTCCTGGTCTTTGTAGAGTTTGATTGATAAATTATTATTATTATTATTATATTCCAGAAAATAAATGTTTAGATCAACAATTCGTACAAAATTTATTATTTTATTATTTTTAAATGATATTTTTTAATATATATTTTATTTTCTCTTATAAAAATGCGTCAAATTTAATATACTGGGTTTACGGCGGAATCACATTTCATCAAAATAATAAAGAAAGTTTAGAGAAAATGGTCTTATCGTGGTACTTAATGGGAATATCAATGTTTGTATACACATATGGATGTATGAATAGAATATCTCAAAAATTAAAAATTGCAATGTGCTTAAAATTATTATTGGATACGGCAGTTCCATGAGATTTATCTGTATAAAGAGTTAAACCATGAGATGGCATTCTTCAACTTGGTCTTAGGTATTTCTACTAGTTTTACCATAAACGACCGTCGTTGGATGTTCAAAGTTAATGGTGAATTACTCTACTTAAACTATTGTCCCATTGGTTGGAAAGGTTTATCGAAATTTGCCCTCTATGGAATTCTCGGAGAAGGTAGAGGTTGTTTTTCATTTTCTTGCAAAATGTTCCTATTCTGATGGAATTTCGAAGACTTTACTGTGATAACTCCTTTCTTGGCATGGCAAAAGCTCTTTTTTTTTTGGAGCTCTCAGTTATAGCCCTTAATTAACTAAGTTCATTCGACAATCCTGGTTTTAACGTTGGGGAATCAGTAAATCTTTTCAATTTTTAAAATAACTTGATAGGGAAGGGAAAAGCTAAGTGGTTAGCGCACTGGACTCCCTCGCGGAGGTCCCGGGTTCGACTCCAGCTGTGCTACCCTTATGACCATAGATGTTGACGCGCGAATTAAAACCGAATGTTGATCTTAAATTAAAAAAAAAAAAAAAAAATTGACTGATGTTTTGTTTGTAATTCTGTTTTGTTTTGTATATTTATTTTCTTGCATTTATTATTACGTATTATTATTTTCATTTGAATTAAAAAGTGAGCTTCTATTTTGTTTTCTAATTTTCTTCCTGTATTGTATTAAGTTTATTTAATTTACTTTTTTTCTATATAACTTTTTAATTTTTTTCTATATAACTTAAGGCAGGCGGAATTCCATGCTCGTATAGTTCATGTGATTTTTCAATGTAGTATTATTTATTGTAAATAAAGTAATATTATTATTATTATTATTATCAACTGATATAAGATTTCGTTCAAAATCTCTCAAGTAGAATTTTATTACCGAATTTCAACTTTATTGAATTTTTACTTTCTCCTTTTTTCTAGAAAGAGGCAGTATTGTGATTGTATCAAATTTTCGATATCGAATTTTCACCATCTATATACATCTTGAGGTCCTCTGAGTCCAGAAAAAAGGTGGTTTTTAGAAATTCGTTCTGTGTCTGTGTTGTCAACTTCAAACAAAAATAGAGAATCGAGGGAAGTTTCACTACTTGATATTTGTTTAATGCTAGCCATGATATCTGACAATAATATTTTGCTCAAAATTCGTGATTTTCTTGAAAATGGCTCCAACAATTCTTCTTTAAACATACACACACACACACACCAATACACTTTTTCATATTCAGGGAACCTCAAATTGTGAATTTCCGGTGAAAAATCGATATCGTAAATTTGACTAATCACAATCACATTACTTCCTGTAACCAACAGTAAGAGAATGTAAAAAGTTGAATTAGTAGTTTAGTTTTATTAGAATAGAGCCAGGCTTATAGTGATTTAGACAACATTTGTGTGAGGTAAAATTTGGACAAGAACAATGCAGCTCTACCTTACCATTTTGAAGGTTATTTTTACTGGGCAATAATGACAAATATTACTTAAAATTAAGAAAAAAATACAATTTGGTTTAAGACATTTGACATTCTTTTTTTACTGCAGTTCTCAGTAATTTCTAATTACTGAACTTCTTAGGGGTCATAATTTTATAAAAATATTACTATATATTGGTTTTCCTTAAAGTTATTGTTGTATAGTTCTTACTTTTTATTAAAAACCTTTTTATTGATTTCCACTCGACATTTCAATATGTCTGTTACCATGGCGCGGCTACGACCTATTTCTTATTATTCCCACTTCAATATACTTATCATTAGATGGAATTATAGTATAGAATTCGTCTACCATTTTATATGATAAATTATAAGGTCATATAATAAGGATCATGAAGGATGCTAAATCTCATGGGTAGAGTATCTCTATACTATCAAAGGAATTTCGCGCAGAGACCTCAGAATTCCCAGAAATCAATGTTTTCGGAATAATGTTACAATTAAAAGTAATCTGTCCAAATCCCATGTAATTAGTATTATGCCAAGCTTAGTAAAAGCCTAATGTGGAAACACTCACACCACTTTCTCTTACTAAAATTAATTACTAAAAATTAATTCTAGTTTTCAAAAAAGATTTTTCTTCAAACAGAATTTTGAATATTGTTTATCACCCAAAAATGGCAGATGGTAAACGCGATTTACTTGAAATCTAACTTAACAGATTCCCTTTGAATAATTCCGAATTAAAATAATTTTTAATAAAGTTACAGCTTTATATCTGTCCAGAGTTACTATATGAAGTTTAAAGAAATTCGTTGGAGTAAGTTTTGAGAAAATCCAAAGAAACTGTAAAAGCTTTTTGTAAAATTCCACTTTAGGTTAACCAATCTTATTCAAATTTGGAATCTAGCTTATCTTTGATATCTTAATAATTAATTAATTAATAATGTTTTATTTTTACCATAAGAAATACAAAAATGATTAATATTTACATTAAGAGACACTAGACAATAGTCCGTCGGTCGAATTGACTTCCTTCCTAAGATATGTTCTCCCTTGAGGACAAATATCCTTATGAGGAGCTACAGTTATATTACCAATCTTCTATCCGCCATTCCATACCTAGGAAATGAACTTGTGAAATGACTATGAGGGGGATTCTCTGTAGTTAATGCAACCTTAACACGATTCTTTGCTCTCCATTTCCTCTTACCATTCATCATCGCTGCACTAACAATAATCCACCTTCTATTCTTACATCAAACACGCTCAAGAAATCCGCTTGGATTAACAAGAAACTTTGATAAAATCCTATTCCACCCTCATTTTTCAATTAAAGACCTAATAGGAGTACATTAATACTATTTATCCTTCTAAACTTATGAGAGCCACGCATCCTAGGGGATCCTGAAAACTTCATTCCAGCAAACCCATTAGGTACACCAGTCCATATTCAACCTGAATGATATTTCCTATTTGCATATGCTATACTATGATCAATCCCTAACAAGCTAGAAGGTGTTATTGCCATAGGATCATCAATTGCAATTATTATAATTCTACCACTTACTAACAAAAGAAAATTTCAAGGCCTAACATTCTACCCAATTGGACAAATTATATTTTGATTCAAATGTATCCAAAAAAGAAAAACAAAAACAATTGTGTTTAAAAAAGAAAATAACATTCAATTTTTGAACTAAAAATACAATCATATTAAATGAAGCTATTTAAAAAAACTAACAAAGTAAAAATTTGTCCATATCAATCTAGTTATAATTAAATTCACTCACTAAAAACTTCCTATAAGACATGGCTTTGTAACAATATTTGTACAAAAAGGTTCCAATTTTCACCATTAAGAATGGCTATACAATTATCTAGAGTTAGATTTCTGGATCCAAAACACTGTAAACGTTAAGGCGACAAAATCGGGTATTCACCCAGAAAGTGGGCCTCACTTTCATAAGTATTTAAATTACAGAGTGAGCAATTATAATTAAAGTTTTGTCACCATGGTTGATAATTGAAGTCGATTATCTCATATCTCAATTTGAAAAACAGACTAACTTTGTAATTACTAAATTGGCGAATATATTCCAGATTATGATCGAGCCGCTTGTAGACGAGATGAAAACCTCGAGGCCGGACATATTAGCTAGAAAAGTATCCCTCTGATTCACACTCATTTTTTCCGACAGCAAAGCTATAAAATTTGTAGCACAATCTAGATTGAAATTATCTACATTTAGGGAAGAATGTAATTTAAAAGTATATAACAGGGATGGGCAAGCATGAAGTCAATGAGAGCCACTTTTCGGATTTTCTTATATTATAAAGAGTCACAACATAATATTTTAGAACACAAATTTATTTCTATTTTATTTAATTAAAGTTATACACTCTATGGCAAGTCAAAGTACACACACATATAATAAAATATAACTATGAGATAAAAAATACACTAATAAAAAGCATATACACTAATAAAAAGCATAACATTTAACCAAGATCTTTTACCAAATCTTTGAATTTTGGCGTGTAATTTGTTAAAGCTGTTCGCAGTAATCTGTAAGATGTTGATTCGTCATCTGTGAACGGAATTTCGATTTCACGAACTTCATCGTGGAGTACAAAGACTCACAGCAATATGTTGTACCAAAAATTGAAATAAGACGACAAGCAGTTTTCCTCAAATGTGGATATCTTGATTCTGGTATGAGTTTCCAAAATTCAATAATAGTTGTAGATTTGTGCTGCATTTGCAATGCCTGATCCTCTTTCATCTCTAATAATTCTAATTCTGCAGCCGCTTTTTCAACAAGTATTATTTCAGAGGCTGGAAATCCACTTTCAATAATATCACAAATAAATGGATTCACAAAATATGCAAATGTAGATTTGAAACTTTTCAAATCTTCAAACCTATGTTTTAAATCTGCTTGCAATTCCTCCAATTTCATTTCGTATTCTATCAAGTTTTCTTCTTTGATATTAATTATCCTGGCTTTTACTCGCGGAAAATGATTAAATATTTTCGACTTAATATCTTTTACAAAAAGCTAAAGTTTAGCTTCAAAACTAAATACAGTTTGTGACAAATCAATAATCATTTTTTTCGTTTCCTTGTAAAGTCAATTTAAATGTGTGTAAATGTTCCATAATGTCTGTAAGGAATATTAAGTCAGACAGCCATGTTTCGTTTATAATTTATTTTTATTGATCTCAAAATAAATTCGGTATTTTTTCAAATAAACAGCAACTAAGTTACTTAATTAATTTGAAAAGTATCAGTGAAAAAGTTCTGAATTAAAATGGAGCCGCATTTGCCCACCGTTGGTATATAAATATAAGACTTCAAGTTTAATCTCCAAAAATATAAGGCGTAGTTGGGGGTATTATTTGGGAGGGAAAGTATTCTTTTATTCGCGAAACGTTGGAATATTCTTTGTATCCCCATACCTGTGCCGCGTAACAAACAATAGCACGTCAAAAATTACATTTTTATTATGGAATAAACTCCCCAACGTGCGATTAAACTTAGCTAACTTTATTTTTTCTTCAAAATGTTCTTGATGTCTTGATATTATATAGCTTTCAGAAGCATACATTTAAAGAAAGAGTACTTTAGAGGGAAGCTTATGATTGCATTCTCTCGGAGAAATCCCCCCACAAAATCAGTTTTTCTGAAAAATTGTTCCCAATGAAAGTGATCGGTATGTATGTATGTTGGTAGCATACTAAGTTTAAAGAAAACTATTGGAGCCATTCTTGTGAATATCGCGAAAAACTGAAAGATAAAAAACTACTCAGTAAAGTCGACTTCCGGTAGTACAATAGTAAAGAAATTTATATGAAAATTGTAAATTTAATGAACCTTTGCCAGCCTGATACGAAATTATATTTTAATATAATTTACATTATTCTTTTTATATTTTATATAAACTACCCAACGTTTCAACACATACGCGTGTTATCATCAGGGGTTTTTACATATTTAATCTTAGTTATAATGTGATTTTAATCATTATTGGAATCCAGTATCATGAGTGTCAATTTTGCTTTTAAAGCGCCAGTTATTAAAAAATTTTTTTGTAAATTATTATTAATGTGTAACATACGTTACTTGTCGGTATTATATATTTATGTAGCTCTCGATATCTACTTTTTACTGTTTTTTATTATTTGTTAAGATTTTAATTTCTGAAGCTATTAGTCCACGTGGTTATACATATTATTTTTAACTCATTTGCTGCTGAATTTTTGTTTAAAATTTCGTGGTTTGGCTGGGTTGTCACACCTAGCTAACCAACCATCAGGCTGGCAAAGGTTCATTAAATTTACAATTTTCATATAAATCCTGTAAAGCAGCCTATAAATACTTGGAAAACTAATATAGTAAAGAAAGTTACTGAATTCGTTTTTCGAGAAAAGGGCATTAAATTCTTGCGGCAAAGTTATGCTTTGTTAATGAATTTTTAGCGAAACGATGCTGAGTGCTTGGGGCTTACCTAAACGGAAAGTTAAGTTTGTTTTTACTGCAATTTTCTGTTTTTAAGATATTTTGTTTACATACAAAGTAGATAAAAATGGAGTGACTTAGCGCAGAGGAAAATAGGGTTGAGATGGCCGAGTGAGTGGACAATAGTGGTTGAGCGGGATAGTGATCTTCAATGAGAATTTTATAATAAAAACATATATAACCAGGAGTAGTATTTGAAATGTGATTGGTGACGTTATGTTGTATGTTTGTAGTAGCACGAGCGGTTTAGTAAAAGAGCTTGTAAGCATATACTCGTATGTTTAAGAGAGAAGTATCAGTAATAAGAAATATCAAGTCCTAACAATAAATATATTCTTTTAAAATGATAACTACAAGTTATTTGCAAAGATATTAACTTATTAATGCATGCACTGATGCTAAGAGAGAAAACAACTGTTCTGCTTCGGTGTCTACAACAAAACTGTATCTTAATAAATGATCTAGAATAAAGGCAAATATCTATGACTGGCATGAGTTTTAGAGAGCGATTCCTGAAGCAAGTGTTCTGGCTTTGAAACCAGAATGCAGACTGTCCGAAAGAATGCCTTCCTTTATAAAACAGTTGGCCAAGTGGCATTGTATTAATTTAATGGATTCTTGTGCCTTTGTCTCTTGGTTTGCATTGACCTAGATTGTAGTACACCTGGCTCTATCCCCATCACTAAATACACTATTTGAACTATCTAATTTTCACAAAACTATTTTCCGAAACTATTATTTTCCATTTCGTTCTTCCACTATATATTCGATCCAGCAGGCTTTGTCATCGCAGACTCACATCTTAACCAATACGACCACCGTTGCTGCTGTAATATTTTATCAATTTAATTTCTATTCTATTTCTTCTGGAAATTATTATTTTTATTATTTTAGAGGCCAATACTTTGTTATCTCATACTATATTATTATTTATCTTTGGCTACAAAAAATTGTATTTTTAATATTTTAAGAAATTAAAAACCAAATAGGTCTAATTAAATTTAAGTTTGATTATGGAGGCGCAGGATTTAAAACATACTGAGAACAAGAGTAGTATTCCTCTCCTCCATTCCCACTAGTATGCGGTAAGATATGCCCCTCGTTTTTAAGAGGCAACACTTTCAATTCTTTAGATTAGTGCTCTTTTTTTCTTTTCTTTTTTTGACGCAAATCACGCTCCGTCTGTTAAAAAATAATATTTATATATTGGATTATTTATCTATTTTCAACTCGGATCCTTTCCCTTGTCAGTTGACGTGATTTTGCCCTGTCTTCTTTCCTTTCCGTGTTTTCCTATTGAAGGAAACTGATTGGGGCCTGTCCGTATTTCCCTCTTAGCATTTCTTTGAGAATTAGAAATCATAATTTCTACTTCGCTGACTGAATGATTGCACTGATACTCTCCTTCCTTGTTTTCCTTCTCTTACTTGCATTCAATCTTATCAATCTTTGATTATGCATTGAGAAAAGTTTTATATTAATTATCACGTAAGCAATTTACTCATTTTGTTCATTTTTTTTTTTTTGATATCCAATGTAGATTTATATTTGACAGGAACAAAAAGTCACAATACTCTATTTAAGAAATAATAAATCATAATAATCGCGATGAAAATAAATAAATAAGCGAAAATATTACCAGTGATTGTATATTTTAAGAAAAATTTGTGAGCTTATACGTAAAATTATCTTCTTTTCTTTTTTTTTAAATTTTAATTGGTAAAGTAATTTTAAGGGAAGGCTATGAAGTTGGGCTTAATTCTGAATTGGCATTTTCTATTCTACTACATTTATAATTTAAGATTTAACTATCTATTATGGCAAGCAAGTATTTTTTTTTTAAAGAAAACATTCTAATTTTGAAGGCAATTCACCATTTAGAATTTTAAAAATTATAAGAGTAAATCGTGTCTGTATTCCGCAGCTCATTTGTTTGAATACATATCTATTGCGAGAGACTAGCTAGTATATACAGAGAAGTTAGATTGTTATAGGGGATAATTACTGTGACCTGAAAGATCTATTTGCCCCGCGGAGCCTTCTCAGTGCACTGCCTATCACTGGGCAGTGACCTATAGATGCTCCTAGGAAGAGAAAATCTAAAGTCACATTGTTGGATTCGAACCCGGGATCTCCGCGTGGGGATCCAGCGCGCTATCACTGAGCTTATCCCTTCCCTATCAGAGAACATATAAAATACTTATATAATAATTAATAACAATACTTATTGTAGACAAACTTAGTTATGCTACTAAAAGTTTTGCGAAAACTCTTATCTAATCACAGATACATAGCAGATATTGTAGGACAAGTTTAGTAGGGATGAAACTGGCTGTCAACTTTACCTGTTAGCCCCAGGCATAATTAAACATTACTCCTTAATAAGGTATGCTGTTAAAGGTGAGTTTACGCTTGCAATATAGCCTTTTCTAAATCAGCACATGTAAAGTTATTCATTCACATACAAGAAGGTACAGAACACAACGTAGCTACCAGCTAATCTTATAGGGATTTTCATTATCTCTTACATCGTTTACATCGCTATAAAAGCTAACCAAATTGTAGCAATTGTTGGCCGTTAGAAATGATCAGATGTATCTCTTAGTTGGCTGATCGGCCAAGGGGTATCATAAGAAAAACACCAAAAAATTTTTAAGTGCTTTTTTATTAATAAAACCTCATAAAACCACAGTCATACCACTCATTGAACATGTAGTGATAGAGCATACAAACTTTCCGATTCTAAGGTCTGTAATATTTCCATAATTTTTCTATACGAGTATCTGTATTTACCTTTGTAATTTGTTTTATTTAGCTTTCCATTACCATATTTTTTTGTTTTTTTATTGTTCTATTGCCATATTTTTTGTTTTTGTTCTGTTAATGCAAGCTAGATTTGTATGTATATTTTTTCTTTATAGATAGCCCCTGAAAGAGACAACCAATGTTTGTCGAAACGTCGGGTTATTAATAAAAAAACACTTAAAAATTTTTTGGTGTTTTTCTTATGATACCCCCTGGCCGATCAGCCAACTAAGAGATACATCTGATAAAAGCTAACCTTTATTAATTATATAATTTAATGATATAGACAAATTTAAATAATTTTTGGGAATCTTCTACGTAAGTATAAGACAAGAGAATTTGGTTTTACTTAAAATTACGCATCACCATATGTCATGCTCTTCCATGAAAAATCATTTTCTCTTTTGTAACTTTTGATAGTTTTTTAACCAATAACTTTTATAATTTATTCGATTTCGGACCAAGCTGGCATTCGTTCTTACGAGACAATCCTGGTATATAAACATGTCTACTCTTTTTCAAATGAAAATTTGCCTACATATTCCCGAGGATTCTATATTAGTTGGAGTCTATTGATAACAGTTTCTAAAGAACTGATATCCCCCCCCCCACCGTTGTCGATGAATATTTATGTCTAAGAACATTAAAGGAGTTTGAAAGATCGATAGATATAAAAGGTCTTGGGGCCTTTTGAGTAAATTGGTATATACATAAAGCGTAGGTCAAAAGTAGACAACAAAAAAAGCACTGGAGTTCCGTTCAGAAGAATCTCTTAATAGAGATAAATGTTGAAATGATTCCATATATTGTTTGTATTATTTTGAAGACCAACATTTTTAATCTTTGGTTCAAAAATTATATTTTAAAAATTTTAAGAATATTAAAATTAAAAAAAAAAAAAAACTGGCAAAATTGGGCTTGATTATGAAGCGCAGTCAAAAACCATGCTGAGGGCAGGAATGGAATTCCCTTCTTCACTCCCACTAGTATAACGTTTGTGCATTAAGATTCACAAAATTCTGCCGTAGTGGCAGGCATCATTGCTAGAGTTCTCTTAAGAAGAGCGAATGTGAACCAGAGGACTAGGATGGAGGGAGAGATTACTATGGAATTTGAGTTATCTGAATTTTGCTAGTGTGTGGAATCTTCAAGTCAGTATGGATTGTTTTGTCCGAGACATAAAAAGAAGCATCGACAATACGACGGAGAATCTTATATTGGAGAGTTTGGAGTCTGTTGAGATTACTTTGTTTTGCAATTCCATAAAGTTCTAGTCCGTAATTCCAAATTGATGCGAGCATTGCGATATAAAGTAAGTATTTTATTTTATAGAGTCAGTTTGGAGCGTTTGTCAAAAAGTCGGCAAGAAATCTGACACTTGGTTTAAGGAAATTCATTTGAGTCTAGTATAGGGGTTCCAAGTCAGACGTTTGACTAAGTAAAGTCCAAGATAATGAACTTACCAACAAGCAAAATGGAAGAAGTGCGATCGTACTTGTCGCATTTTTGAAATTGTTTTCTCACCGGCAATACTGTTTTGAGGTTTCCTGTATACGAAAAAAATGTGTGTGTTTGAATAAAATATCTGGAAGGTTCCGGTCAAACTCCATTAACCACAAGTGTGAATTTTACTGAGTATTTTTAACTTTGTATAGTCATGTTAGGTCGCGGCACCTTTGAGAGATTAACTTTGCCTCGCTATTTCTAAATTGTTACTTCATCGCCCGCATATTTCCCAAGCCTTCCCGCCTTTTTTTACCTCTCTCTCTCTTGGTGGTGGGGTTGTCGGCGCCTTTCATCTTTAGAGGTTCGCGCCTTACTTACTTTCCCACACTCTTAAAAAGTTCTCTTCATATAAAATTTATTCACTTGTCTTCTACAGTTCGCCTGAGCAACAGTGTTTGTGCCGTTTTCTTCTTCTGTCGCCCGACTAGCTAACCTCTGTTTTTATCGCTTCTTCTTAGTCTATGGTGTACTGCTAATTTTGCCTTAAACTTTCTCGGTGAGTACCAAGACTCATTTCTTCAGCGCCATCATCTTCAGAGGCTATTTCACCTGCACCTTAGTGGATTCGCCATCACCCGCCGCTTCAACAACGGCATCATGCACTTCTAAAAGAGCATTCCAATCCTTCTACGCTCACCTGAGTTTCTTTCTTTCGCCACTCACGCACCCACACTCACACCCACACACACACATACGCCACCTCTTCCTTTCTCATTCCGCGCCATTCGTCTCATCAACCCATCTTCAATTCATCACTCACTGTCACCAAAGTGTAAGTCTCGTTTTCATTTTTGTTTTGCATTATTATTCATTTTTGTTTTTTCACACGCTACTTGCCATCTCGCCTTGGGTGTCTGCCACGCAGACAATTTACACACATCAACATCTATCAGTTTTATTGAAACATTTTTCCTGGAAAATTGTATTTTTGTTTTTGAGCGATTCTGAGAGAGATTCAATTTTCAAGGTTCAATTTTCCTCCAAAGTACAATTTCAGAACAATTTAAGGTTCTAATATATTTATAATTTCAAGCTTTGTCAGAAGCATTGTCAGAATTCCCAAATTTGATGAAAATCGAGTAATGGGAAGTGCGTCTCTACAGAATTTTTTTTTTTTTTTTAGTTTTTAGGAATTTTCTCCGAAATAGGTAAATGTGTTTTCTTTAAATTTGGATTCTTAACTATACAGATAAAAATGTATCACTTTTATATTGAACATTTTTCAAAAAAAAAAAAAATTAACATTTTGCAGTTAAAAAGTTACTTTGCCCGCCCCCTTAAAAGCCCATCTTTTTAAAGTGAATAAAGAGAAAGATGCAGTGACAAATGCGCCTTATATTATGTATCACGATTACTACGTACATCCTAAAATAATGTGCAAATAAAACAAGTTGAAGCTTCAAATTATTTCAAGAAATGGACTGTAGTAAGATTTGCATTATGCACAGAAAATTACGAAGGATATATTAAAATAAATAAAAAATCATGAATAAAATAAAATAGTTATATAATTGGGCATGATGAAGGAGAGAAAATGGTTTGGTTTAGATAATAAACTAGATATGGCTGAACATTGTATAATGAAAAAGTGACTCTGACTGCCTGGACTTTACACTAAAATAACAGAGAAGGGTAGAGAGATAAAGGTAGATGACACGTTGTGACTGCCGAGTGAACTCTGTTATATATCTCGTATATCTCCCGTGGCTGTATTTAAGCAGTTTCTCCCATTCTAGTCCGAGAGAGTGGTCCTGCCATTTATGTCTATCTCTCGTCTATGGATCCCTCTCTTAGGATCCTACTGCAGTTACAATGAGAAGGATGAACTGATGTGGGATTCTTAAATCTCGCGATTATGTTTGCATTCGTTTTTTTTCTAAAGATTTCCTAATAATGAGAGCAGCCATGCTTGATAATACTTGTCAGCAGACTTGACTACTGTTCTGTTACATTTACATTTTGTCTGTTTATTAGGGATTTAAAGTACCCGATCACCCATAACGTCTTCCTAACTTATGAACAAATGAAACCTGCAATAGGTTTTTCCAATTTTTCTTATCTTCCCTTCTTTCTTTATTCTTTTACCGACCCACTGTTTTTATTCAAGGCTCCCCATTTTCACCTGAGGCTACCACCCTAAATGTTTCTAGCTCACAATAGAACCCGTATCGCTCACTTTGGGAATCACTGGTCTAGATCTCAAAGCCCCATTTGTTATCGTACATAAATGTTGATACTAGTACCATCTCCCAGTTGGAGAGTGCTAGAATCTCCTGTTGCAAGAATTTGTCATCATTGACTTCCATGCGGCATTTGATAATCCTGTTAGGCAGGCGATTTTTATAAATTGTATTCCTTTGGCATCTCACTCAAGTAAGTTGAATGAAATTATAGAGAAGTACTATGCGAAAACAGAGGCTAGCGTCTGGACAAAAGAAGAGATGACTAGTGGAATTTGAAACCAAAATTAATGTAAAACAAGGATCCCTTGGTGCCCGTTGCTCTTTTCATTGCTCATTAATGATTCACCTGATCATATGGAACATCTGGTGTATGGATACGAGATTTCAATGTAAGATATCTTTTATCTGCCGATGATATTGTGTTATTGGCAAATCATCCACGGAATCTGCAGAATATGATCAACAAAAATTACACCAATATTGTGCGATTTAGAACCTACCCGTAAATTTAGACAAATCGAAGATCATAGTATTTCAAGCCGGCGATAGGTTGGCACCTACCAGACAAAAGGTGGAATTCTAATGGTGAGAATATAGAAACAGTATCCCAGTACGAAATATGCTGGTATAGTATTCCCCTACAAATCTCAATAAAAAAAAACACCTCATTAAAAAATTAAATCAAATAAAAATTAAAAAATAACTTTTGCCAAGTTGGTCAAAAATGAAAATCTGCCCTTATCTGCGAAATATAAATTATTTGATTCCGTATGTGCGGCTATCATTTGCTATAGTGCACAGTTTTGGGGAGACACTAGTTATGCAAAAATAGAAAAATTACAAAAATATTTTTACTTTCTCTTATAATAATAGAAAGAGGAGGAAGTATTGCGATCGTGACAGATTTTCAAAATTGAACTTTCACTGGACATACACGCTTTGAAGTCCCCTGAGTTCAAAAAAGTGGTTTTTAGAAAATGGTCTAGTGCAGTGTGTGGATGCATGTGAAAAGAATATCTCAAAAACGAAAAGTTGCAGGAAGCTCAAATTTGGTATTCCGTTTAGGTACTACCACCGCATCAGACACGAAGATTTCGGGCAAAATCCATCCACCGGAAGTGCCACTTTACAGAATGGTTTTTCAGTTTTTTGGTATTTTATGAATTTAGTAACTTTACCAATATCACAAAATATGCTTATAATAAATATGGAATCAATTATATAGGCAGATTATTAATTAAACTCAATGTTAACGCTTATAACTGGAACTGAAGTTAAGAAAGCCACTTCTGAGACAAAAGTTCTTGTTGAATATCCAACTTAGACTGTTCTGAACTGTAAGACAACTGGAGAAAGAATGCTTTTGTTGGTAGCCCTTTCATTTGTAGAAGGGGTAAAAGCCAAAGCTAACTAAGTTCTCTGACCTCTCTTGTAACGGTGTCCTTTAGACCTGGATAGTCCCTAAAAGTTTCTTTCACTGCACTAAACACTTTAAGCTAAAATATTTTTTTTTAAATTATTTCAATTTTTCCCAATTTGCTTCTTCCACTACAGCCTCCAACGGTATCAACTTCACATACAAAGGAGCTAAAACTTTTATTTAAAAACATTTCTTCGGAAAAATTCATTTAAAGGCACTTTTGGGATAGAGGTGGGGTAAAGTAACTATTTCACTTCAAACAATGTGCTATACAATTCTAGTCAACTAAATAATATTAATTAGAATTATATAAGTTGCCAAAATTGCCAATTTGGAAGAAAATCGGTTGAGCGGAAGTGCCACTTTCCTGAATAGGTTTTTCAGTTTTTTGTGATTTTCTCCATAATAATCCCATGGATTTTAACACTAATAAGCATTGTTAGTGTGAAGAAAATTTGCATTTTGCAGTAAGAGCAAGTCGTGTGAGTGTTTCACACCAGATTTATTTTAAAATGTAATTCATGCTTTCAAAATATTGTCCAGACCTTATTGTTTTATTTGGAGTCATGTAGGAACAATCTTCTAGTTTAATAGACATTATGAAGTCTGATTTTCAAAATGACGTGATAAATAAAAGGAAGCTTTCTGCATTTTATTAAAGTTTACAAGGAACTAAACATAGATGATTCAACAGGCTACATGAAGGACGGAAATAAATATATGAGTTTTATGTCCGGTCATAATGAAAAATACGGGGGGGGAGGGGGAACAATTAAATTTGAATTATTTTGTAACGATGGCAAAGAAGTGACACAGATGTTCCATTGCAATATGTCGGAAGTGGAGGATACTAAGCACTTTATAGCAGTATGTCCGATATTAAAGGGAGTTGCGACAGACATGATTTAAGGTGGATAATTTAGGGCGCATGGATTTTCTGGAAAAGCTTACTGATAAACTTTGGCAAGGTTTGTTTAATTACGCTTTAAGATATAGGGGACAAGTTTTATTTGACAATTTTTAGTACTTCTGTTGATTGTATGTGCGCTGAGTTGTAGAATACAAATTATTTTTTTTATATAATAATTTTTTTGAAAATAGGTAAATATGTAAAATATTGTAAAAATAAATAATTTAATGTTTTTTTAGCTTAAATCAAAGAAAAAAAAAAATCTGGTGTGAAACACTCACACAACTTTCCCTTACTCCAGTACTCAAAATTATAATTGACAAATTTTATAGTTAGTGTACCAAATTTAATGAAATTCGTCGAAAAGTGAAAACACTGTCCAGTAAAACTGTCCGGTTTACTAATTTCCTTGAAACTCGGAATTTGGGTCATATATTAATTTCTAGTTATTTCAATTTGGATGACAGAATTGTATAATCAACTGTGATAGCATTTTAAAGAAAAACATAACCCCCCTCCCCCAAAAGTCCCCTTAAATGAATTTATCAGGGGAAAAGTTTCAAATAAAAGTTGTAGCTCTTTATATGTATAGTTAACAACACTGGTTTAAAGAAAATCGTTGGAGCCATTTTCGAGAAAATACCAGAAAACTGGAAATTATATTTCAGTAAAAACGCACTTCCGGTTATCTATTTTTTTCAAACTCGGAATTTCAACAACATATTTAATTCTAATTAACATTATTTAGATGACAGAATTGTCTAATATACTGAAACAGCAGTTAAGATGAAAACCTAACCCCACCCCTCCCCCAAAAGTGCCCTTAAATGAATTTTCCTGGAGAAATGTTTCAAATAAAAGTTGTAGCTCTTTGTATGTGTAGTTGATATAGCAAGTTTAAAGAAAATCTTCGGAGCCATTTTTGAGAAAATTGCAAAAACGTAAAAAAAACAACTAGTAAAGTGGTACTTCCGGTTGAGGAATATTGACACATAACGCACCGTCAGATCCCATGGCGATACCTAAACGTAATTCAAGTTTCAACTTTCTACGATTTTTCGTTTTTGAGCTATGCTGTTCACATACACAACACACACACACACACACACACACACACACACACACATACAGACCATTCGCTAAAAACCACTTTTTTGGACTCAGGGGACCTCAAAACGGATTTTCCGGTGAAAACTCCATATCGAAAATTTGACACGATTACAATACTTCCTCTTACTAGGAGTAAGAGAAAGTAATAAGATGTTACTTTTAAAGATCACACTGCAGTCGGACTGAATGTCCCATGCATTTTATGTTTTGTAAAAATTGTTTATGTTGTAATTTGTACTTAAATTTTTCAAATAAAACATTAAATAATAAAATATCTATGAAAATTTTTCACTCCTTGTAAATTTGCTCCTACTAGTAAAAATAATAACAAAATAAAATGACAGAAACAACAATATCAGATATTTTCGAACATTAATATTTTGTATACAAAATGTTTCTCTTATACATTCACTATTTGATGATTTTCATACTGTACGAGAAACATCATACGATATATATCCGCATTTCTTGCACAATTTTTTTCTTTTATGAGGTGGATTATACTCCTCAATCAATTCAGCTAATGTTACCTGCCTCATTGTATTTAATATATTTTTTAGTTGCCTGTAAAAAAAAAAATAATTAAAATGATTAATATGAACATTATTATATAAAAATGATTATTTTATAATTATATTAATTAGATTACTGCTTTTTATTATATATCATTTATACATTTTTGATTCTCAAACTGATATTTTGTCTAGATACCACCACAAACCAGAAAGGCGACTTCTCTTTGAAGAGAGTTTTCTCAGTTCTATGCAATTTTTTTCGAAAATGACTCGAACGATTTTTTTAATATCACTTTTTAATTCAATCAAACAATTTACATAATTTGTCAAAAGATATTGTAAAATAATACGAGTAATATTACGGCATGGAAAAAACAATAATAATGAAACATTGCAGTACAGCACTAACGAAACACTGCATACAATACAAACATGAATTTGACATGGAAAACACTAAAAATTCTCCCCATCAACGATAATAATAAAAAAAAAACAAATATATTGGAAATGATTCATATTAAAAACGATAAATTATAGTATCAATTTTAGAACAGACACCAAAAACCTATGCCTCAGTTATAATAATCTCCTGGAATTTCCAAAACAACATACACGATAAGACACGGTTTTTCCATCCGCTCTTCTAGCCCTTTATAAACCTTGACCCATCCAATGTCCGTTACACTTGGTGATAGTATGTCACAGGTTAAACTACAGTTTGTAAGTAATTCTAACTGAAAAATTTTTGAAAGTACATTTCCTAAGATATTTCCACACTTTATTCTTATATATGGCCACATATTGTCAAAGTTTCAATAGTTGTGATTTAGTTTAATATTGATCTGTTCTATAACAATAGTTTAAAATAAATTTAAATGTGCTATATATATCATACTTTTTATTTAGTTTATTTATATAGTTTATTTTAAAAAAAGATTATGTTGAAAATATTTATTTTAAGTTCATTTTTTTATGTTGTTTCTATTTTTTTTTTTGTCTGTATTAAAACCGTTGTACAGCCCCTGAAGAAGGCAATAAATTTGCCGAAACGTCGGCAGAAATTTAAAAGGAGTTCTTTTGTATGACCGAAAACCTCAACATCCAATTTACAACATTAAAAACAATAATTTTTGAGTTATCTAAATTAACTGATAAATTCCATTGTAATGCGGTACGATTCCATAGTTTTAATGTTTCTCTGAAGACTGGAAGCATTATCTTACGATTAGTACCATGTCGTCGGACTTAAGTTACGGAGTTATCAACCCTCAGACCCGATTCCAGGCCAGCTGGCAATCATCAAAATACAATGCAAACAAAAGTGGACTCAATACGCAGCCCTGCCTCACTCCTGAGGCCACGTTAAACCTCTTCGAAATACCATCTCCTCCATACACCGCAGACTGAGGATCATTGTAATGAGACCTACTCTTTTAACATCGAATACTATTTAGATACATAAGTGCCTAAGTCACTTTTATTGAAAACAAGTTATCTATGAAAATTTAGTTTTTTTTAAGGGATCTAGAAATGGTCACATGTGTAATCACATTCCAATTCTATCAGTCCGGGACAACATGTATATGCTTGGCATGTGGCGGAGTCAAATGGACTTCACAACTACTAGAATGCTTTGGAAATGGGCGGAGCCTTAACAGCCGTTTAGGTGCCAGAACTAAGTTGCCGAGCTGTATTCATGCTAAGGCAATTAAACGGAATTTGAGTAATATTTATTTTATAATTTAATTAACCCTCGAAAATCGTGGGAAAAAGTGATATTTAATTTTGAAGATTTAAGAATTTTTTAATGATGCTTAAGGACAACTTAAACCAAATTTAAACTTTTTTTTTTATTGAATGCTAAATATATTGTTATAACAAAATAATCTATTATAATATATATATATATATATTCTTTTCTTTTCTGTTTTATCAATTTTATTGAAGTAGTTACTTTTTATGATAGTGTAAAACTGTCACAGCACCAAAGGCTCTTTTTCAGTCTATAAAAGCTATAAGAAAAATTATATTGATATTAAATAAAATTAGCATATCGATCGTAGCGCTAGGGAAGGTACAATGCGAAAAGTGAAAATAAATTTTAAAAATTAATTTTGAGAAAAATATTGGTACTGTTTATTACTGTAGAGATTATGAAGGCAAATCCTCGAAAGCTTAAAGTTCCCAGTCCCCTTACTAGACTTCGTTTTGCAAACTCACTTGCCGCCTTACTCACCCGGCAATCTAATTATCGTTCTTAAACTTTGTATAAAGGAATGTAATTTTGTCCTGCAGATTAGCAGCAAAAGAATGAGATGCGATAGTGGAAATTATTTCTTAACTTTATCCTCTAATAATTCCATTCTCAATGAGAACATTCCTTAAGTCTAGATGGTACGATTTAAAACTTCGTTAATTTTCTTTGTATTTCTTTTTTTATTAAATGATATTGTGAAATAAAATTTTAATATTTTGCAATTGGGTTTTAAATTAAAAATAAAGGTTTCTTTGTAATATATAAACATGGTTCTCTCCAAAACTTAAAATAATTTTTTTCTGATAGTTTCCTACAATTCTAAGGCTATAAGGAACATAAACTTTTTAATCCATTTGTTCCTAGCAGAACATAAAAACCTCCTGAGTATTTTTTAATATCACTTGAAGTCTTAAAATTTAGAGAAACTTCACCAAAAAAAAAAACGCAGATTAGCAGCATAAGATGGAAGCTTAGCTTCACTAGCCTAATTTACTCCTCATGTTATAAGAAAGAGTAAAGAGAAACTTTAATATATTGTTTAATCAGTGGACTCTGGAGTTTGTAATAACTAAATAACAGCATTGAAACAACTTAGCCAGCTCTGAGACATGTTTCTGTGCCAGTGGATAGTCGGTAGATTCCACAATAGATTCTTTTGAGTCGGATAATTGTGGGCCGCTGGGATTATTCCCCCTTCTAAACTCTTCTATAATCCCCAAAACCACGAGCTTCATGACGGGGAGCCACTTTCAGCTGTGCTAGGCCTGATTAAGAGCGCGAAACTGAAGGATGTGCTATAGGATCCACAATCTGAGAAGTTTTTTTTTTTGTAACTAGGTCTTTCCAAATTCAAATCCATACATATAAACATACTATTAACCTTGGCTTCAATTTTATGTCTTCGAGCCATCCAGAATACTGAATTCCAAATAAATATACTGCCGAAATTGGTCAGACCCATAAATTTCAAAACTACGGAATATAGTATCAGAGATATTTTCCGTGGTAGCATGCTTCATTTTGGTAGTCATCGACCGGTTTCGGGCGTTCGCCCATCTTCAGGATGCGCTTTTTAGACAGTATGACAACACAGACTTGCACAGAGCAAAGTTAATTTTCACACTCTTCATGTTGTAAGAGTATGAAAACTAACTTTGCTCTGTGCAAGTCTGTGTTGTCACACTGTCTGAAAAGTGCATCCTCCTGAAGATGGGCGAACGCCCGAAACCGGTCAATGACCACAAAATGAAGCAGGCTACCACGGAAAATGTCTCTGATGCTTTCCAGCTCTGCGGAACTAATAATCACAATAACTATGAGAATAGTATTTAATGCATATCTATTTTTTACAGTAACTCCTAATTATGTCTTCCTTTTCATTGTTGAACTGAAAAGAAAATAAATAAAAAAAAAAACTATGTGTTTCTGAAATCAGAATGACCTTAAATATTTCATATAAAAAATGATAGCTTTATAACTGTACAATTAGCCTTTCAAGGTTAATGAAAATCAACCCACAGTTGTTTTCTAAGAAAATGGGAAAAAACTCAAAAATCTATTCTGTTAATTCACCCTTCTTCCGATTAACCGATTTTCTTCAAATTTGTAATTCTAATATTTGTATATAGATAGTAGAAACTTACATTGTATCGAAATGGTACTTTACGTTAGGATAGCTTTAACATGTTCCTCCAGAACTTGGAAAAATATCCATTTTTGGAAAAATTACAAAAATATTACAAAATAAAAGTAATAAGGATTTATGTGTAAGGTAGCGTAAAAGAAAATCGTTGAAGCCGTTTTCGAAAAAAAAAATTGCAAAATAAAAAAAACGAAAAAAAAAATCACTTTGATTCGACACTTCCGGTTGATTGATTATTATCTCCAAAAAACTTCGGTTTCGGTTAGCTGTGGTGGTGGTAATAACTAAACGGAATACCAACGTGGAGGTTCCCGCATTTTTTTTTTTTCTTTTTTGTGATATTTTGTACACAATACCAAAACTAATAAAAGGAAGCACGGACGGTTCCAGGATGGATGGTAGGTCTGGGGCTGCCGTCTATTTTGAGACGGGAGATCATTTGGTAGCGCCTTTTGGTGAGTGGGCCACCGTTTTCAAGGCTGAGGTTTATGCAATTCTTTGCTGTATTTTGGATGAGAGGGTGCGTAACAGTAATTTAAAAGGTGTTTGTATCTGCTCGGACAGCCAAGCTGCGTTGAAGGCGCTTAATTCATGTGTCTTCACTTCCAGATTGGTGATGGAATGTTCTAAAAGACAGGAAGATCTTTCTTCATTAAAGGATGTGCTTCTGGTCTGGGTGCCAGGTTATATGGGAATCTTTGGGAATGAGGAGGTGGATAGGTTTGCCAAATTAGGTGCCTCTCTCCCTTTCATTGGTGCAGAGCCTGCTGTTGGTGTGTCTTCTGGCACATGTTTGTCGGGCTTTCAGACGTGGATGACCTCACAGCACTCATCCTTACGGATGAGTGCAGTGGGTTGTCGGCAGTCTAAAATGCTCATTGGGAGCCCGGACGGAGCTTTGAGTAGCGGACCTCCCTCAGAATCTGGTTGGATTCCTCACTGGCATTGTGGTTTAAGGAGACATCTCTATATAATGGGACTCGTGCCTGACCCCTTTGGTAGAGTTTGTTCGGTCTGTGGTGAAACTTAGATGGTTTAAACCTGGGCCTGGATTTTCGTTTTAGTCCCAGTGGTTGTTATTCTTTAGGGGTAGCTATATGGGCCCTGGGAGGCTTTGGATAGCGTAGGGTTTGCCCTTCCCTTCTGCGAATAATAATAAAAGGAAATAATAAAATGCTATTACCACTTTCAATAAATCTAAATGAAATTTTTAAAAAAACTAAAAAATTAAATAATTACTTAGAAAGGTCTAGTTTTAAGACATTATTAATCCTTCTTGCGTATATGACACCAACAGTAATGCCGATAGCAACCGCTCTATTTAAATCTCTAACGGTTAGCCTCTTTTTACCAATGAATTTGGTCAGCTCGGTATCACTTTCCCTATCCAGAATCTCATTTTGTACAGCTTCTACGGTGATTGGAAGAAGGTTGTTATAATATAAATCCAACAATGTTTCCACTACTTCAGCAACCGCAAATATTAAGCGATTAGTAAATGTGAAACCTCTAGTTTGGTGTCTCCTTTGTTTTTTACGACGTGAATTATTTCTTAATTTTTTCCTCTTCCTTTTGTTACTTGAAATGTTCCTTCTTTTCATATACACTCATTATTTGTAAATTTTGTTCTACCATAATTCTAACCAAAGCGAACATACTGATATTTAATAATAATATATGACACTAAATTTTAAACACATGTTTATAACAAAGCATATGTCTTCTACGTATTTTTGAACACTGCTAGCAAATTAATAATTTCATATTTTATCTGTCCTACCATGCATATTGATTATGTTTCTGACCGGTTTCAGATTTTCATCCACTTTCACAGCAAATTCACCAAATTCGTGTAGAGAGTTTACTTCAACGTTATGTTTCTGTTACACTCATACTTGTTGGTATAACAGAATTTAAGTCTGTTGGCATAGTAATTTAGGTTCACACAGAACACCACTTGAACGAAGTAAGCAGGCCAGGATTTTAATGAATAAAATCCTCCAATTTCTCAAATAAGTTTATTCTTCTAGCTTCCATCTGCAACAATAACATTACACACTTTGATTATACAATCTACCGCTAAACATAAATCTGTAATATGTTCTTACTCTACAAGTTACATATGTAACAATCATTTGAGTACCATCTTTTATAGATTAACTTTTTTGTTCTCCATTAAAAGGTCTAACATACAACAAAAAAGGTGGCTTATTTATTTGTAACTTTAAATCTACCAAGTGTATCTGAATCATTCAAAATACTAGGGGGCATCAATCGTATTACCCTTAGGATTCCATTTAATTCTATAGATTAGTACTGGCGTAGCCCATATTCTGGGTCTTCGGTACATTGAAATACGTCTTTCGTATATCTTCTTTAGTATGACCATTATTATAATAATATTCCAATACTTTAGGTCCTGTCGCTGATAAATCATTAACATCAGTATCAGAAGGGAAATGATAATCACCACCTTGCAATCTTTCTTCATTATATTTACTATTATAGTATCCACCAAGTGTGTCCCATTCACCTTTAGATTGCCCAGTTTTTAAATGCCTAACGTGATCAACATCCAAAGTACACTCAATAATTTTATTTTACCGTACGTTAAAGTGAATTGTTTTACGTTGAAGTGAATTCTCTACACGAACTTGGTGAATATGATCTGACGATGGATGAAAATCCGAAACCGGTCACAGGAACATAATCAATGTGCATGCTACGACGGATAAAATATCAGGATATTATCCAGCATTGTGGACCCACCCACATTTTCAATAATTTCATATTTTTTTTTATTTTTATTTAATTGTAAAAAATCTAGCGTGAAACACTCACACGACTTTCTCTTACTGCGAAATGGCAAATTTTCATTCAAATTCACACTTCTTCAATTTAATTCTTATTAAAGTTTACAATTGTCGGGATTTTTATGGAGAAAATCACAAAAAAAAAAAAAACGGAAAACCCATTCAATAAAGACGCACTTCCGGTCATCCGATTTTCTACAAACACAGGATTTCGACAACATATTTAATTCTAACTAATATTATTTAGATGAACAGAATTGTGTAATAAACTGAAATAGGACTTTAGAGGAAACCATAACCCCACCCTTACCTCAAAAGTCCCCCCCCCCTTAAATGATTATTCCCGAAGAAATATTTCAAATAAAAGTTGTAGCTCTTTGTACGGATAGTTAATATTGGAAGTTCAAAGAGAATCATTTATAGCCGTTTTTGAGAAAAATGCAAAAAACTAAAAACTACTTACAGTCAAGCACACTTCCGGTCATCCTTTTTTTTTTCGTCAACACGGGAATATTTATTTTGAATTAATATTATTTACATGATAGTATTGTGTAATAAACTGAAATAGCATTTTAGAGAAAACCTTAACTCCACCTCTCTCCACCAAAAGTGCCCATAAATGAATTTTCCTGAAGAAATGTTTCAATTAAAAGTAGTAGGTCATTTGTATATCTAGATGATCTACCATGTTTAAAGAAAATCGTTGGTACCATTTTCGAAAAAATTGGCGAAAAGAGAAAAAAAAAAAACATTTAGTAAAGTGGCACTTCCGGTTGATGGATTTTGCCCGAAATCTTTGTGTCTGATGCGGTGGTAGTATCTAAATGGAATACCAAGTTTGAACTTCTCTCCAACTTTTCATTTTTTAGATATTTTTTTCACACATATCACATACACACTCATATAGACCATTTACTAAAAACCACTTTTTTGGACTCAGGGAACTTCAATACCGTGTATTTCCGGTGAAAACTCAATTTCGAAAATTTAGCACGATCATAAATGGCTTCCTCTAACAGCAGTTAGAGAAAGTAAAAATATTGTAACGCAGCCACTGGTGCCATCTAGGAGACAAAGCAGGTACCTCAAGTTCTCCTAGTGGCCGCTAGAAAGCGCTAGCGGGGCGCTCTACCTCTTTCTAGAACCTTCCAGATCCTTCTCCACCTGTATAAATAGTGAACAACAGCTCGAGTGAAGTCAGTCGAGAGAGTCTTGTTACAAACGGAGTGCGCATTTGTGAATAGTAAATAAAAAGTGAACTAAGAGAACTTTTGTTGGTTTAAACAGTGTATTAATTATTATTAAGTGCTTTATTTGTAATTTATTGTGTTAAACAATAAATTGTTTTTTGTTTTTTTTTTAAGTTTAGAGGATTTTATCTAACCACTTAGAAACTAGTTGCAGTAGCTAGTTCAAAGGGAAAAACGTTACAATATGTGCTTAAAGATTTATATAATCTATTAAGTTTCTTCATCGATTTTATAATGTTTAATACTTCAGCATTTTTAAAATGAATATTTTACATAAATTCATCTAAACAAAAGAAGTTCAGAATTACGCAAATTAGTAATTTGTATTTGTATGACAATTTTGATATATATTTTCTCTTCTCTGTCACACCGTTCCCTCCCACAAACACACACACATTCGCTATTTGTGCATTTCTGAAACAGAAGAAATTATTTATTGTTTTAAAGTAGTTTCTAGAAATTGGTCCGTGTGTATGTATGTGAACAGCATACCTCAAAAACGAAAAATCGTAGAAAGTTCAAACTTGATATTACGTTTAGATATCACCATGGGATCCGACAGTAGGTTATCTGTAAAAAAAATACCTCAACCAGGAAGTACCGTTTTACTTAATGGTATTTTTACTTTCTTGCAATTTTCACAAAAATGGCTCCAAAGATTTTTTTTTTTTTTCAAAGTTGGTGTTTAAACTACATATACACTCGTACAAACATTTCTCTGGAAAAATTCATTTAAGGGCACTTTTGGGGGGAGGGTTGGAGTTAAGGTTTTCCGCCAAAATGCTACTGCAGTTTATTATACAATTCTGTCATCTAAATAATAATATTAATTAGAAACAAATGTGTGTTGTTGAAATTCCGAGTTTGAAAAAAAAAATCGGAGACCGGAAGTGTGTTTTTTCTGAAATATACTTTTCAGTTTTCTGGTATTTTCTCGAAAACGGCTCCAACGATTTTCTTTAAACTATAGGGACCTAACGTACTACATATATAAAGAGCTACAAATTTTTAATTGAAGCATTTCTCCTGATGAAGTCATTTAAGCGGGCTTTTGAAGGGGGGTGGGGTTATGTTTTTCTCTAAAGTGCTATTATAGTTGATTATACAGTTCTACCATCCAAACAAAGTTAATTACAAATAAATAGATGGGCAAAATTACGAGTTTCGAAGAAAATTAATAAACCGGTAGTGCCCAGTTACAGTTACAGTAAAAATTTTTTAATTACAATTTTGAAAACTGGAATAAGAGGAAGTTGTGTGAGTGTTTCACACCAGATTTATTTTTGTTTTTTTTTAAATAAAAGTGATGGGTGTTTTTAAATGTAGATATACGAAGTTTATCAAACGATTGTTGGAACAGGTTTCGATAAAATCGTGACAAATTGAAACAAAAAAAATTCATTTCTATATAATAGTACAACAATGTCGTTTGACGATGTAGTGGAAGTACGAAATGAAAAATAGTTTTTAAAAATAATTTATCTAATTTTGTTAATATATTAGATTGTGAATTTAACTTCAAAAAGAGTGTATTGTAGAACCAGGTATATTAAATCTGGTCATTGCTAATAGAGAAACAAAGGCAAAATCCCGTTAGGGTAATTCTTTGTACAAGAAAATTCCCCCGCTAGAGAGAGAGCAATTCCAAAGAATAGAGAGAGCCATCAGCTTTCAAATAGTTCAGTTCAAAAAAGAACAGTCAGACATCAGCCTTCTAACAGGACAGACTTGTGCTAGAAATCAAGGTGGAAACATCGAAACACTACTTCAGGAATCGCTCAGTGCCAACGATAGATATTTGCCTTTATTTCTAGATAAACGTTATTTTATTATGATACAGTGTGATATTGTAATATACTCAAACTTGCTTAAAGAATAATATATGTATTTATAAAAGCAGTGGGATCTCTTAATTATTCTTAATACTTCTATCTCTTAAACGTATATACATACAAGCCCTTTTCGCTAAGATGCTCACGCCACAAGCTACCTATATACATCATCACACCATACCATTATAACGATATCACATTATGTTTATGAATGGATGAAAAAACACATTTTTTTCTTAACAATTTGATGTGTAACTAATCTTGAAGTAGAGTTTGGGTATTGATGAAAGTGAATTGTATAGGCGGCCTGATTTTTATTTTCATGATATTTAATAACACCTGTCAATGGCAGGTTTGTATCTCAATAACAACAGAGAAATTTAGGAATAAAGAGAGGAATACTGTTTGTTATTTTATCGCTGTTATTACCATACTTTTACTTGCCGTTCCAAAGAAAAAGTTTGAAAGACTTAAATTTTAACTTAACCCTTTTCAGTGTTGAAAAGTAGAAGTGTGGTAAAAGACACTATACAAAGTAGACAAGACACTATGATATACAAAGTGTGTTTGTGTTTGTAAAAGTTAAAGAGGAAGGAGATCTCTTCCAATGACTGTGCACATTATAAAAATATCCCAACCGGGGGAGGTTAGCTAACTGGTTATATAGTAAAGGGGACTTTAGAGAGATGTGAAATATGCAAAAGTAGTAGCAGCGGCTTCCACAGTGCTTAGTACCTCCCTTACTAGTGGGGCGGCTACATTGGCACATTTAAAAATGTACAACCTTCCCAGTTTCAAGTATAAAATAGCAGCTGCACACTCAAAAACATTTTCCAACTCTATATATTGTCTTTCTCATTTGTATATAAAATAACTTCAACGTTTTCCCATGAATAAAGAAAAACTATTGATTCTTGAAGAAGTTATTGATCAAGTTAATATAATAAACTCAAATTATTATAATACCAATTAGCAAAATATTCATTACTAAATAATTAGTTGTGTTATAAACTTTATGAAGATCGCATAAATTGTTATTTCTTTATCGACAGCGCTCTCTGTCTCAAGCCTTAGCATAACTTTTTACTAGCATTTTAATTTTAAGCCCACTCAGAGGTCTTTCGGAACATTTTTAAAATCAATTTTTCCCCCCCCAAAAAATGATACAAATAAAAGTGATAGTATTATATACACTCACCGGCAAAAAAATTCCGGCCACTTAAAAAATTACATTTAATAAATAATATAATAACGGGTCTGGTCTGTTTTCACCAGTTATTTTGTTTTGGTGATTAATAGTAAACACTTTTAGTATAAATTACACTTTGTGGTATTTGTACTTGTGGTATTAAAAAAAAAAATTAAATAAATAAATCCAAAATGTTTACCTAGTTTGCGTTAATTTATTATCAATATGCTTATTTTTATTCAGTTCGATTTGATTTTTACATGCTTTAACATCGCTTTAGCTTGTTCCTTGACTAAGAATATTAAAAAAATTAGAAATTCTACTTTCAAAACACCCCTTAGAGCCGAGATTGTCATACGTGCTGTAGCTTTTATTGTTGACAGCCGCTCCACCAGATATGCAACCATGCTATTGGTATTTCCTACCAAACTCTGTGAGATACAGTGCAGCGTACCAAAGAAACAGGCTCATATTCAAGAAGGCTAGGCTCAGGGCGTCCAAGATCCACTGAATTGTGGGACGCCCTTTTTTTTTTCTTTTTTTTTACACTGACAGTTTTACAAAATCGTCATCTGGACGTAGTTCATAGCTTCCAAGAAATTCAAGGTGTTAAAATTTCTGAGAAAACAGCTCGAAGGTGATTGAATGACCAAGATTTGGTGCAACCAATGACTTGTTATGCAAAAATAGAAAAGTTACAAAAATATATTTACTTTCTCTTACTAATAGTATAATAGTAAGCGGAAGTGTTACGATCGTGCCAGACATTCGCAATTGAATTTTCACCGGAAATACAATTTTTGAGGTCCCCCAAGTCCAAAAAAGTGGTTTTTAGAAAATGGCCTCTGTGTGTGTGCGTTCGTGCGGATGTATGTGAAAAGAATACCTCAAAAACGAAAATTTGTCTAAGAAAATTTCCTAGTTTTTCCTTTCTGCAAAAAGAATAAATTGCACAGACATCAAACTGACTGATTGATTGATAACTGTATACCAAATGTGCCGTTTACCTACCAGAGTTTTGTCTCATATGTATATATATTTAAATTTATCATAGATGAATTCAAAAAAATCTTGTGTGCTTATTTCTTTTTTCTTTTAAACTTAAGGCGAGTTAATATGTATGGTCATTAGCGCCCGGAGCCTTCTCAGTGCACTGCCGGACTCCGGACAGTGTTCTCTCGCTACACTCAACACTGTCTATCACCGAACTGTGAGCTGTAAAGGCTATTAGAAAAAAAAAATCTAAGGGTAGCGCTGGATTCGAACCTGGGACCTCGTGTGTGGGAGTCCAACGCACTAACCCTAGCTATTCCCTTCCCCACAATGTCTTATTATAATTAATACAATTCTGAAAATGAAAATTCCATTTTAAATTTGAAATTTTTATTCAGTTGCCTTAACATAAATTTAATGGTGGTAGGGGAGGGAGGATACATGTTGATTAGCACTTATGGGAAGTTGTACTTGAAGTGAATATATTGTAGTCTAGAAGACAGCGCCTTTGAAGTAACCGATAATGGATATGATGAAGAAAAGAAATGGTTTTTGGGTTGAATGAACAAACTAAAAATATAGCTGAACACTGTATAATGTTAAAGTGACATTGACTGCCTGGACTTTGCACTAAAATGGTAGAGTAGTAAAGGCCCAGGTAAATGATACGTTGTGACTGGCGAGTGAACTCTCCCGGGAATGGAGTCGTTCTATATCTATCTCCCGTCGCTGTATTTACGGAATTTCTCCCACTCTAGTCCGAGAGAGTGGTCC
>JAAEAF010014772.1:0-31686 GCA_011037195.1 Triatoma infestans | reverse complement strand
AAGGAAGCTGTAAATTTGTAAATTTTAATTAGCTATCGGATTCAATTACGCTTTCAGTCAAAATACTTGCATCGGAAGTGCGACTTTACTGTTAGATTCAAGTTTTCTCAAAAATCATTAAAACTATTATCTTTAAACCTGACATATATTTATCTTAACTACAATTTACAAATAACAATCCCACTACTTTTATTTAAAATATTTTTTTTTAAGAAATCTATTTAGTGTTAAGAGGCAAAGTGTTGACTCCATATTTCCTCTACTTCCATTCACTGAACGCTTCTGTTGACTGTACAGTAAGAGAAGAATCATACAGGTAAAGAATACCTGGTTAAGGAATCTGATGGTCTGAATGTATGTGGGTATATGAACAAGGTATCTGAATGGGCTGAATGTATGTGGCTGTGTGGCTGAATGTATGTGGCTGTGTGGCTGAATGTCTGTGGCTGTGTGAACGGAACAATCAGAAAAACGGAAAATCGCAGCAGGCTTAAAATGCACATTTCATCGCCACCATCACATGTAAGTTGGATGTCGCCATTTTAGTAACCAGATTTTTTTCAGTTTCTGGATTTTCTCAGAAATAACTCAACTATTTTCCCTATACGTAGGATACTAACTGCACATCTAGAGGCCTATCACTTTTATTCACAAAACATTTTTTTCGGAGACGTATGGTCAAACTCTCCTAAAAGTGCCCTCCACTTCAATGTCCGGTTCTACCACCTATCAAATATTTAGGTACTTTAAATGCATTGGTAGAATCGATTAACCAGTTTAATCGATACGCACCTCAGATCATTTCCGAACATAACTGCTCAGAAGCTCTCTCGGAAGTGCCTTGCTAGTCCAGCTCGAATATCCCACACAGTTGTAGTGTTCAATAACCAAGTTCAATAACAACATAGTGAAGATGCTTCAGAGCAGTTCAACTGGAATGTAATCCCTCTCTGAATCAGAAGAGGTAGGCAGATTGTGTGCCAAGTCAAACTGTGGTCTCTAGAAGTTATTAGTAATTCGGGCGTGAACTTCACGGTGATGTATGAAAGGAAACAGTCCAATCATATTAATGTAAAATAAACAATCGAACAAACTTATTTATTCAAATAGAATAAACAATAACAATGGTTATTATTGGTGTGTGTGCGTGTTGGAGGGAGGGGGTCACTGAATTGAATTGTATGTGTGCATTCAGTTGGAAATACATAGAGACAAGCGATCACTTTGCTCTGAGAAGAAGAGAGCCAGCCCTGCTGATATTGCACATTGTACTGTGAGAGGTGTAGGACATCGTGGGCTGGACATCGATCCTTAGGAAGTGGCTTCATCCTCCAAACGGAAATAGACAAATCTACTCTCCGCAACATCTAGCCGACAACTTGCTTCATCACACATGAATCTGATTATCAAGTACAGCCTGCCAATCAACACCAAACTGTATTCGACCTTACCAATCTAAATTTTGAGTGCTATTCTAGAGCCGACAGTAAACAAAATGTGCCGCTGCAATTCCTTCATCTGTTCACAATAAGAAATATGAGGCTGGTAATTCCTTGTGTTTTTATCTAGAAACGGAACATTATCATTTCGGATGCAATACAAACAGCAATCGAAACGATGGAGTTGAACTGAAAGGCGCACAGGAAGGTCAGGACAGAAAACTATTACATTCAAGGATCTCATGCAATTCAGTCCCTTGCTGTCACGCAAAAAACGCCAAATAAAAATGCGACATACTTATTTTCTTGTTTATTAATTTTGATACGGCTCCAACGGTTTCCCAAAACTTGCTGTTTATATGATATGCCAATTCTCTATTAATTTTATTTGAAGTTCTTTTCAGGAAAACATTATGTTATGTAGGCGTGAGTTGCGCCCCTTCAAGTAGAATGCGCGGTGGAATCAATAATAAATAAACAAACAAAAATGTTGACTTTTAGAAAATCCATTTGAGAACTACAGTGAGGAGAAGTGTGCCAATGTTTAACACTAGATGTATTTCTTGTAATTACAGCGTATTACATTAGTGAGTATATATAATTAGTTCTCTAGTGCGCATGCGCTACACTTGTAATTCACAAATTTCCTCAAAGTTAGAATTGTTTTTCTCTTAAATATACTGAACTGCTGCCCCCAATTTTATGTGACAAATCAGTGCAATATGGAGGGTGACAGTTACGGCGCTGACGTCACAGCTCTCCCATATACTGAAGTATTTGGGCTGATGCAAGAACCCAAACTAATATTAAGTTTGAACTTTCTGCACTTTTTTGAGTAATGCTACTAAAATCCGCTTACACGCACTGTAACTCTGTATACTTACAAAACACACCCACACACACACACACACACACACACACACACACACACAGTATATATATATATATATATATATATATATGCATATCACATCAATCAAATAAAACTCCATATCAGGGGAACTTAAACAAGTAGTTCCGAAAACGAAAATCTGATAGGGCCAGAAAACTTGTTCATTAAAAGCAAGTAGTAATTGCTTGTTTAGTAGTAATAATTAATAAAATCAAGCAAATTGCATCTTGCAGAAATTACTAGCGACCTTGGCCTTAATTTGCACTGGCATATCTTACATTTTATTGTCAATTCAAACAATAAACATGTTTCTTGCGGAAGTTGTCTCCACTCTCCATCCACATGAAAACTGGCTGTTAAAAAAATCTGGTGTGAAACACTCAAACAACTTTCTCTTACTCCAGTTCTCAAAATTATAATTGACAAATTTTATAGTTTGGTACCAAATTTAATGAAATTCGTCGAAAACTGAAAAAACCGTCCAGTAAGCGCACTTCCGGTTTACTAATTTTCTTGAAACTCGGAATTTTAGCCATCTATTTATTTCTAATTAATTTTGTTTGGATGATAGAATTGTATAATCAATTATGATAGCACTCTAGAGAAAAACGTAACCCCACCCCTCCTCCAAAAGTGCCCTTAAATGAATTTTCCCAGAGAAATGTTTTAAATAAACGTTGTAGATCTTTATTTGTTTAGTTGATATACCAAGTTTCAAGAAAATCGTCGGAGCCACTTTTGAGAGAAATGCAAAATGTAAAAAAACCAACAAGTAAATTGGTACTTCCGGTTGAGGAATTTCGACAGATTACCCACTGTCAGATGCCATGGTGATACCTAACCGGAATATCAAGTTTCAACTTTCTACGGTTTTTCGTTTTTGAGCTATGCTGTTCACATACACATATACACACCCACCCACACACACACACACACCACACCACAGACCATTTGGCAAAAACCACTTTTTTGGACTCAGGGGATCTCAAAACGGATATTTCCGGTGAAAACTCGATATCGAAAATTTGGCACGATTACAATACTTCCTCTTACTAGGAGAGTAAGAGAAAGTAAAAAGAGTTTTACCTGATCTTGAAGTTTGACAAAAATTATTTTTACTTAGGAAATGTTTAATTATTTACCTAATACAATTAGTTCAACAAATATTGGATCTCGTTTGGAAACAATTCAATAATTGAATAATAACAATTTGACAGGAAGTGCAGTGCTGTAGAGTATGTCTAACCAGCGACGATTGTCACGTAAATTGTACATTATTTTCTTTAAACATGGCTGCCATTCATACTGAGATAAACCTTATGCCCTATAAACCTATACGTATATTCACATTCCCCAATAATGATATTTTCATGTTAATGGTCAAAGATATAAATGTTTGGTGGGGAGATGTGTTCTGTAGTTGGCAGTGTCAACATCCTGTCTCATACTAAATGTTTTTAACCAGAGTTTAAATCCACCTAGAGCTTTGATTTTTTGCATGTAGTGGAAATAGTGTGTTCCTGACGTTACTGTGACACATTAAGAAAATTTATGAGCCGTTTTTTTAATTATAAGCAAATAACATAATTAACTTGATTGAAATACATATATCTGTATATCTGTTTGTAAGGTGTGATGCGGATGATATATCTATGTGTATGTGCTGTTTACCGTGAAGAGAGAACAATACTATATAATATTGTTACTTATTGGACAAAGATCAATTTTACTTTTTTGTTTGCTTTCGACAGAGTTTGGCACCAGGACTACTATACAAATTAAAAAAGTTCCTTCCCACTCCATTCTATCTCCTCCTGCAATCCTATTTAACTGACCGCTGCTTAAGGGTGAGGTGCGGCGCTGAATTGTCTGAGCTGCATGCGATCTTTGCAGGCGTGCCCCAAGGCAGTATACTGGGACCAATCCTATATACCATCTACACTGCTGATATTCCTACTCATCCCCAAACCTTAACAACGACCTATGCTGATGACACCGCAATATTATCTTCCCTCTCTGATCCTATTTAAGTCTCTACCATTACCCAAGAGGACCTTGAGCTCATTGAAACTTGGTGTAAAAAATGGAGAATAAAGCTTAACCCCACCAAGTGTGTTCAGGTTACATTCACATTAAGACGACAGACCTGCCAACCACTAACTATTAACGGTTCAGACATACACACATCCACCGAAGTACGTTACCTAGGTCTCTACTTAGACAGTCGCCTAACGTGGAACCCACACACAAGACTTAAAAGAAAAGAACTAAACAGACGCTACGGACTACTTAGGAGACTTCTTGGACCTAAATCCACCATGACAGTACATAACAAACTCACTCTTTATAAAACTCTACTCAGACCAATATGGACATATGGAGCAGAATTGTGGGGCTCTGCAAAACCTTCCAACATACAACCAATACAATCTTTCCAATCCAAAGTCCTTCGTAGAATAATTAATGCACCCTATTATGTTTCTAATCGAACCCTCCATCACGATCTAAATATTCCATTCGTCAATGATCTTATCCACACCCGCTTCCAGAAATTCCACAAAAACCTACAAGTCCACCCGAATCCTGTCGCCCAATCACTATCCACACCGTCCCATCCTGAAAATATTCCACGGCGTTTAAAGCGTCGTTGGCCTCGTGATCTCCTTCTCTCCCAACCTGCCAATAATAAGTCCTAGGAAGTTCCAGCGCTGGCTGGTTTCTTCTATCACGCTGTCCTAGTTGTGGCGCTGATCCCAGTTCAGTGTCACAATTTGTATAATATCTTGTACATACACATTTGCCAATGTATATATTGTACAGATGCAAAAAATAAATATATATTAAAAAAAAAAAATAAACAAAAAAGTTTTTTGTTTATCTCTTTTTCTCTACACTGATATTTCTTTTAGGAACTATAAAAAGTAAAAAAAAATGAAATAGTAGTAAAATATCACGACCCTGTCTGCAAATCAAAAGAAATTTAAAACAGAGAGGATGTAGGTGCAGTTCTCCAAAACACCAGAATTTTCAACAAAAACGGAAAATGATTTGCAACTGTGCACTAGAATTGGAAAATCTCATGGAAAAACTAAGCGCATTGAAGGATAAAAAATTTAAATGTCTTCCCACTAGGGCAGATATTATGGCTTCAAAAGAGAAAATGGTTAAAACTATAGAAGAGAATAACAAACTAAAACAGATCTAATTACTATAAAGCAAGAGTAGAAAATTTTAAAGAATACTGTGGAAAGGCTGGTTAACAAGACAGAGAAAAGAACCTTATAATAAGAGGAATAAGAAATGATTTTGAAAAAGTTTACTGTTTAAATAAGATCATGATCTCATTTTAGCTCAGTTTCGATCTGTAGAAGAAGCGAAATTAATTTTGAAAAATACAAACAAGTTACAAGATACATTCTGCCTGACCTAGCAAAGACAACACGATTGAAGAAAAGTAAACTTCTCTGGATAAGAAAAAAATTTTTAGAGTGTTCACTTGGAGAGGATTACAGTAAGGAACACCTGCATGCATACAAAAATAAAAAGTTTTTCTGCGATTTGGACATGGGACTTGTGACATTTGATGGAGAACTAGTGGTATATATATATATAGATAGATAGATAGATAGATAGAAAGAAAATTAAATTTAAACAAAAATAAAGAAATAAACAACAAACAAATAAAGTAAAATAAAGTTGTAGATTTCATTTAAAAAGAAAAAAAAATGAAAGTTTCGCTAATTTGTTTTAAATAATAATAATTGCAATTCCGTTTTTATTGATATAGAGTATTGTTATATATAAAACGAGTTTAAAGAATGTACTTCTATACACAGTATAGAATGTACTTCTACTAACTATACACAGTATAGAATATACTTCTACTAACTATACACAGTACAGAATGTACTTCTACTAACTATACACAGTATAAACGTCTGATTACGTTATTTCAGAATAAGTTATTTGATGGGTTAGAAGAAAATTATACATAGGTGTATATTTCTGATAAAGGAATGTTAAAAATAATCGTATGTTTAAATTGGCAAAACTGTCTTACTGTTAGTGATTTGTTTTCTTCATTTCTCATTATATAATGAATGGGAAGAGTGATGGGAAGAAAAATGAATTTTGGTGGTGAAAATAGATAGTGAAATTAATTGTTCTTGTATTGACTTTTTGAACTATAGCTACAGAATATTTTTGATTTTACTACTTATTAAAAATATGATTCCATATACATAACTGTAAATTCTAAAGTACTATTATTGTTGAAAATTATAAGTTATATGTAACAATTTAAATTTTTTATTTATATTGAATTCAGATATAAATAAATTACCTTATACAGATATGGCTGATTTTCTAATATGTTTCTAAGTTAGGAAAGAAGAATTTGTTATTAAAACTCAGGAACTATTAAGTCAGGAAAAATAACTTTATACTTAATTAAATAATTATATCTTTTGGAAAACAGAATTTTTAAACATATTTTTAGGATTAAGTTAAATAGATACAGATATTTACGTTTAAACAATTCAAGGAAATTAAAAAGAATATTTCCTTCATTTTTGTATTATTTTTTGACTGATTTTTCTATTTTTTCTTATGTAAGTATTTATTAATTTCAAATTTTTAAAGTTCATTTTTTTTTTTTAAGTTGGAAAAAATTTGGTGGGATTTTATTGTTTAATAATTTCACATTTTTTAGTTACTTATTTCAAGTAATTTTAACTTTACTCTATTTAATGGCTTCATTTTTTTTCTTCTCAGCATTTATTTATTTATATTTTTACTTTCTCTATTTAATTTTATTCTTATTTTATTTGGCATAGATATGAATGACTCCCGGCTGACGGGTTTAATCCAAGCCGTAAAGTACTTGGTAAACCTTGTATTACATATTTATTGTATTGTGATATTCAATTAAGTACTATTATTATATTTATATTATTATTATTATAAATGTTTGGTAGAAGTTCCAAGAATGAAGAAAATTTCTCATTTAGACGCGTAATCCTGTGGGGGTTTCGTCCAGATACAAAATACGTACATATATCGAATTTCAAAGAAATTTACAAAAAAATTACATTGCCGAATCGATTATTTAATCATTCCCAAAACCAATTTTTCTTTTAAAACGGTTCCAATAAAATCAATCAGATTTATACAAGTATCGTTCATATTACAGGCGAAAGGAAAATCTTGTGGAACCATGCGAAAAATTGGGAAAAAATAAATAAATAAAAATTCAGTAAAGTCGTTTTTTAAATTACGAATAATGACTGAAAGCTTCGTCTCGGATCTCTTAGTGTTACCTAATTCAAATTCAAAATTGAAATTTGAAGGGCAACTTTTTGTTTTTGGGATATTTTTCTTCTGACATATAGAAATATACATATACTGAAAACTTGAAACATATTTTACTGATGAAAACTAAAATATCAGACATGATCCCAATCCTTTTTTCCAGGGAAAGAAAAAAAAGTATCGTTCAACTTATTCAACCCCTGCGACATCAACCGAGAAAACAAATTAAGAAACTAGTTCCAAAGACACAACCATGCTTGTTCAGTCTAATTTATGAATCAAAAACAAAGAAATCATTATAGTATTTATCATTCAATCAACAATGTTTGGATGATTCAACAATAGTTGAAGACGTTCAAACTCTAAACGACAACGGCTATCCTCCAGGAAGTTTTTTTCATTAAATTTTTATAGTTTCCCTACAAAAGTTAGATAATCACCACACCACACAAATGGTCTGGGGAATACCCTTGTTAGGTGGTCTAAACAACTGTGTGATAAGGCGAGGTTATCAGTTAATAAATATGTCCCTAAATATAATTAATGTTTATTTAATAATACAAACATTGTTCAACGATATTATAACCAATCTGTTGTGTAGTTTTTTTTTACTTATTGTTCTTCTATATGGAAATTCAAAAAAGTACATATTAAAAACTAGTTAGCACTGGTGTGAGAAGTTGTTTGTTGACATAGCTAGATAATTACAAAACAAAGTGACGCCCTGACCAAGTGGGCTTGATCTGTTTGGTATGAACTGTACGTGGGTAGCCATCCTCAACACCTGGCACACATATTACTCAATCACTGGAGAATTCCAACAAGTATATTGAAAATAAAAGCTAGAGGTAAGTTCAAACAGGTAACTTCTAATGCTGACATAACCTTAAACAACATAATATTGGTGAAAATTACAAGAAAATATAGGAATTGTGAATTTTTATGAAGGTGTAATGTTGGAAACATACTGTAGTACTGAATGAGCTCGGTTAACGAACGCTGCACCATAGGTTATGGCTGCAACTCAAGCAAGGTGCTTCACCATGTTATTGTATGCTTGTTACTTAAGGAAAAGAATACAAGGGAGAGTGAAAACTAATTTTGCGCGAGCTGCTAAACTAATCAACTATAACAAATGTACTATAAGGGAGGATGCCTGGTATGAGATTCAAACGGAAGCTGCAGAGTAGTACGAGCACGGCTGCTCGTAGATCGATACTGGGGTGCCTTACTGTTCCCCCAAGAATCGGCCGGCTTTCTCTAACAATTTATATATTCCCTGTCATGCTAAATATTTACTTATATTTAACGAATATGTCATTATATGATTTTATCTTACAAAACAACTCTAATTTCTAAAATCAATCAGACTATTTTAGACTAGTCCAATGACCAAGTATTCGGTGGCCACAAATTCAGGTGTTCAATAGAACGTTTGTAAAAATGCAATGAAGAAAAGATAAATATACTTACCTGACGGCCACCCTTACACTGGACTCATCATCTGTCATGTTGTTAGAACTTTGTTTGATATTAGCTGCGAGCTGGTTGCGGTAATGTGTTCAAATTTGGTGTCCATGCAATTGTATTCTATACTTGACGAGCTCATAACACTTATTTCTTTGCAAAGTTATTATTTTCGAATTTCATACAAAACAAACACTACGTAATAGTTACAACTAAACTGTACCCATTTATAATAGACATTCTCTAAAGTTAAATAAACCTGTACCTACACGCTTAACTGGTACCGACAAAACTAAGCTTCGCTGCAAGCAGCAGAATGTAAACTAGACCGTGGTGGGAGTAATCAAGCCAGCTGTATCGACATACCTGCTATCTACTGGCCTTCACTTCAACTTCATACATTTCAATTTTCTTATGTATAATTTATTAATTTTCTACTTCGTCAAATAAATAAAATTTTCTCAAGAATAAGTAGTACAGAATAATTTAAGTTTCATCAGTCATTTTTGTAATTACACTTGATTAAATGTCAGGCGTTTTTACAAAGTTTTGCTATACTTCAAGAACATGTATGAGATCTTGCTAGTAGAACTTCCAGTTATATATTTCGTTCAGATTTCTTTCATTTGTATTTTGTTAGCTCTTCTACTGAATTTCACTATCTTTTTTCATTAAACATTACTTAAACACAATCTGATAAAACACATGTTTAATTTTAACTACAAAGCCTCAAAAACAATAGTTTTGAAAACATCACAAATTAAAACTAACGAATTCACTAAAAGAAAATAAATAATAATATTTATTGTTACTAATATCATATACATTAATATCATATAGTGTCATATATACATTATTTAATATTAATTGCTAATAGTAACAAATTGGGATTTGTTGAGTTAATATATTGCACCAATGGACAACAACTCTTCTGTAATAGCTATGTGAATTCTCATCTTCAACAGCTAGTAAATTTCTGCACACGATTTAGACCTGGAGACAAACCTTCATGCACCGACCTCATTATGACCAATGAACCAAACCTATTTTCAAACGTTTCTCATGATTCACCACTAGGCAAAAGTGATCATTTAATACTAACTAGCACTCTACAAGTGGCACTTGGGCATCGTCAAAAGAGACTCATATCAATTAAGAACTTCAACCAAGCCAACTATGAGGAAATAAACAACTCCTTAAACAGGCAAATTTTTCCATATGATGACGGTTACTCAGTACATGATGCATGCAGTCATTTCTACAGTATTATCAATGGATTGATCCAAAAACATGTTCCTGATTCCTGTATCAAGAAAGGTTCATTTAGGCAGCCTTGGATGAATCATCAGCTAATGGGGATGGTAGAAAGGAAGGAAAAAATCTGGAAATTGTACAAAACACTGAGATATGAAACAATTTACAGACAATACAGAAATATATCTAATAAACTTACAACCCTCTGTCGCCAACGAAAATCTGAATATTTCAACAGTATCTGTAGCTCATCTGACTCTAAATTATTCTTCAAACATATAAACTCCAACCTAAAAGCCAAACCTAAAATTATCAATTTAAAAAACGAAACAGGTGACATTATAACAGAACCCGAATGTAATGCCAAACTTCTAGCCTCCCACTTCCATAGCACCTTTACAAAAGAAGACAGTACATTACTACCTGTTCTACCTCTAGGCACATACATCAAGGATTCCTTCACAGATATCGATTTCACTGAAGATGATGTTAAAGCAGAAATCTTGATACTCAAAACATCTAGTAGTGCTGGGCCTGATAACATACCTTCCGTGTTTATTATCAACTGTATCAATACAATAACACGACCATTGTTTCTTATCTATAAACTAACCATATCTCAAAAAACATTACCAGAACTATGGAAAAAATCTACAGTCATACCCATATTTAAGAAAGGCGACCGCTCCAATCCATCGAACTATAGGCCAATTTCCCTAACATGTATTTTCTGCAAAATTTTAGAAAAAATAACCTTGAAAAAACTTACACAGTTCACTACAGCTAACAACTTAATCCCAAAAAACCAGCATGGATTCCAAACTGGAAGGTCAGTCTTAACCAATATGTTAATAGCGCTTAATTACTGGACTGAACACCTGGATCAATGAATTCCTATAGACGTCCTTTACATCGACTTCAAAGCTGCCTTTGATTCCGTCCCTCACATAATGCTCCTACACAAGCTGCAACATTACGGTATTAGAGGCAACATCTTGGGTTGGCTGGAAGACTTCTTGGTTGGACGAAGTTTTCAAGTTAGGATAGAGGATACTTTGTCTACTCCTCTTGAAGTGCTGAGTGGTGTCCCACAAGGCTCAGTCATTGGGCCGTATCTCTTCATCCTATACATCAATGATTTAATATTCACCTCAGACTCTCTATTTTTCGCTGACGACTGCAAGTTTTACAACGACCCACTAAATCACCATCTTGTCATACAGGAAGACCTCAAAGTATTAGAGAACTGGTGCAACACCTGGCTACTACAAATTAACCTAAATAAATGCTCAATTCTACATTTAGGATCATCAAACCCCAACTTTTCATACCATTACAAGAACCAAGACATTTCAGCAGTGGATTCTATATCTGACTTGGGAATAAAACTTACAAAAAATTTGAAATGGGAAGATCACATTACCTGTATAACAAAGAAATGCAATAGTTTACTATATCTCGTCAAAAAAACCTTTCCAAATATTTCTCCTGCCAATCTAAAAAAGATTTATACAACCTACATTCGACCACATTTAGAATTCGCAAATAGTGCCTGGACTCCATACTACAAGAAAGATATAGATGCATTGGAGAGTATTCAAAGGAAGTTTTCAAAACTCCCCCCTTCACTCAACAACTCTCCATATACTGAGCGATTTCTCCAACTGAATTTACCTTCCCTATCTGATAGACGTATTAGAGGTGACCTGATTGAAGTATACAAAATACTGAATGGGCACTACAAAGGACTCCTGGACCATCTCTTTTTGACCAGCGACAACACACATCTTCGAGGTCATGATTTCAAACTATTCACTCCGCATTCGAATTCCATTTTACGCCAAAAATGTTTTTCATTTAGAGTTATACCTTTTTGGAACTCCTTGCCCTCAGATATTGTAAAAGCTCCAAGTAGAAATTCATTTAAAGCTAGGTACGATTCTGTATACCAGGAACATAGTTTTGCATCATCCCACTAAGCTTCAGCATGATATTGCAAACCTACTCATTTCTTTTAATCTCCTTTTTTTTTCCTGTCATATTGATATAAAATGCTTGTTCATTGTGTGATATCTTATTTTCGTAGTTCCTTTCGCACTTTTACAGAGTTATTGATTATTATAAAAATCAAATTATTATAAAAAATGTATATATTTTATTTATTGTTAAAGACTTATTTTATTATTTTTAGTGGAGTGTTTTATTTGCTTGTTGCAGAAGTGTTTATTTTGTTGTTGTAGAAGTGATTGCCTTATTATTTGTTTTGTTTTTGTATGTGTATTATTTACTTTTCGAATTGTCACTATAACTGACATTAATTTTGTGAGCATTAACCGGCTTTAGCCGTCTGCTTTATAAATGTAATAATAATAATAATAATAATAATATTAAAACAGAAACAAACTTTATACATCTATTGAACACAAAAATAATATCATTTTATATAGTTTTAAATCTTACATAGCCATCTAATTTATACGCTTAATAGTGTATTAATCCTTGTAAAGCTACACCTCTTTATACACACTTTTCATTCTATCCCATTCACATCTGCTCTATGCCTTGGCGTACCTTAGGATTTCTTAAATTCTTCATCGCATTCTATTTTGGGTCTGCCTTTCTTTCTTTTGAGGTTTTTTGGGTACCATTCTAAGATTTTTCTTGACCATCTCACAACTAGTTCTATTTAAATGACCTGCCCAATTCCATGTGCTTTCCAAGACTGTTTTTCCCATATCTTATAATTGTAAAGTTCGTGTTGAGAGTTTCTTCAATTTAATGTTTCTGTTACACTTATATATATATAATGTCGAAAATACTTCGCCTTATAGCAGTAAGAGAAAGTAAAAATTATTTAGGGTCATATATATATAACCAACAAGTGCGAGTGTAACAGAAACATTAAACTGAAGTGATCTCTCTACACGAACTTGGTGAATTTGCTCTGACGATGGATGAAAATCTGAAACCGGTCAGGAAAACTATAAATGTGCATGCTACGACGGATAAAGTACCAGATGTTATCCAGCATTGCGGACCCATCCACATTATCAAAACTAAATAAGTTTTATAAAAAAATGAATTTCTAAATGACCCTAAATAATTTTTACTTTCTCTTACTGCTATAAGGCGAAGTATTTTCGACATCGAGTTTTCACCGAAAATACACATATTGGGGTCCCCTGGGTGCGAAAAATTGGTTTCTAGAAATTGGCCTCTGCTTTTTTTGTTTATTTAAATAAACTTGATTGTACTGCACATAGAAGTGTTACATGCATTGAAATGCAGCATTTGCATATAAACAAAATACTTTAACAAATATTAACAAACATTATCACAAGATCAGAGATATTTTCCGTGATAGCCTGCTTCTTTTTGTGGTCATCGACCGGTTTCGAGCGTTCGCCCACCATTAGAATGTTTTGTTAAAACAATACAATTTAAACATTCTGTACAAGCGTATAAACTCCATACGAGCGTATAAACTGATTTTGCTCTGTGCAAGTTCTGTAATATCATCGCTTTCTTTTAACAAAACATCTTAATGATGAGCGAACGCCCGAAACTGGTCGATGACCACAAAAAGAAGCAGGCTATCACGGAAAATATTTCTTACGCTTTCCAGCTCTGCAGACCCAACCACAACAAATATCATAAGATGTCAATAAAATTAACTAAAATTTGAATTACTCCACTCTAAATATATACATACATATATATTATATATATATATATATATATATATATATATAATATATAGATATCTATACTATATTTATGGTAAATCAACGTCGATTTTAATAAAAGTTTAAGGTTAACATAAGTCCTCACTTAACAGTATTTTCTTCTCGGGTGGCCATATGTAAGTCAAGGAGGAAGCTCGTTGAATAAGTGGTTTTCTGTTAGCATCCAACAATGTGCACTGGTAAACATGATGATCCACGGCCTGCACTTGTCCGCTCCCACAAGGGTATCGCCTGAATCCATTATTTTAAATCTAGCAAAATATGATGGCAATTTTCCGTACCCAGTTAATAACTGTAATCAGAAATAAAGTTTTTTATCTTCAGGCAATCAGCAACAGCCGAAAAATATTCTTATCTGCCCCTTTGAGGATGTTTGCCACGAATGTACCCACTCTTATACTAGAATTTTTTATAGGTAGGAAATTGGACATTTTCTGTAACTATCTTCCACATTCTCATTTATTGCTGCTTGCTTTGCAAGAAAGTCGGCTTTTACATTTCCCTGATTCCAGCATATATTTTTATCAAACTAAATTGGATGGGATACCCTCCATTATCATTTGCCGTATCATAAGCGGTCTCTCATAACTTAGTTGGACATGTAGCGTAACTTGACTGTCAGTTAAAATTTATTAAATGTTTTTGTTTAAGCTTTTATTTAAGATCGTAACCACCTTAGTGCTTGCAATATTGTTAATTGTTCGGCCTGATTATTGGAACAGAAAGAAAGTAACCTGCTCTCATATTCTGCAATACTCTCTTCCTCAGAGTAGACAACGAATGCAGATCCAACACTTTCTTCTATTGGGCTACCATCCGCGAATATATAAACATTAGTGGTTCTACCAAATTTTTCCTGGCAGGATGTAGCCAGGTTTAAGTAGATTTAGTAATTCCAGATTTGCTACTATGATACCATCGCACGGTCTGCTCTGAATTATCATGCTGTTTTGGCCTTAATGTAAATGGGCGTGACTCCCCTATAACGTAACTAGGTTAGGTTAGAAACATTATTCTTATCCCTTCCTTTACTTTGTTAAATTTAATTGTTTAAAATACTCTCTCTCCATTTCATTCTCAACGTACACTCCTCTCCTACGCTACTTCTCCTACTCCTAACGGTTTTTGTTTTTTTTGCCTCTTGAACTTAAGCAAAACAGCCAGTTTGTAAATGTTATTGAGGGATGTAAACGAAAGGGGGTTTCTTTTGTTATGCCCTAGTTATTTATTTCATTTATTTGTTTTTCCTTTTAGTGTGGCTGTTAATGTAATTTTATAGTTTCAGATTGTTATTTTTAATAAAGTTATATATTTCCATGTAAATCCTACCATCATCATATGACAAGATGGTGTTCAAATTGCGGGGAGAGAGCAACCCGTTGTTAGGACAGCCTTTCACAGCTGATCCCTTTCTTTATTGTTTTTGGGACATTCTAATATTAAGTGGTTGGTATCTGCTATAGTATCTGGGGAGCAAGAACAATTTGGATTTATGTTTATACCAATTCTGGCTAGGTGTTGAGGTGAATAATTATGGTTAAATAGTAGTCGAGTAATTGTGCTATGGAATCTTCTATTGAAATTAGTATATTTGAGGTACCTAGGTGTTTTGGGGATACCAGCTGTATAGATGTATAAAACCGGCCTTTCGACTGTTTTGACAACTATACTCCTTCTCCCATTCACTGTAACTAGCAGCTTTTAAATAATTTTTTATGTCTGATGTTAAAAGTGAGTTTGGAGATACATCTTGTCGTGTTCCTGGCTTCCTTTGCCTGTATGTCCCTTCACCCAGATTAAATGAATTGATTTACCTTTCTTTAAAATGTTGATTATTTATTGAACTGAGGTCTTTTAATTTTTTCGAGGATGCTCTTACTGTCTGAGGGAATTAGGACTAGAGATTGGTCTATTGTATCAATATATAGTAAGCCTGAAATATTGCGAATATGGATGAGTATCTGTTCAGTATAAATTGTAAGGTAGAGTTAGTGTTTATGTTGAAAATCGCTTAGACTTACCTGTAAAGATCTGGTAACCGTCAGGAAAGCAGTGGTGCAACTTGTCGATAAGCAACGCATTATTAACAGAATTCGCAACGTTATTGGTACAAATTAGTGTGAATATTTTCCAGAAATTTCATAGACCAGACAATAATATCACAACTAAAAACCTGTAATAATTTGTAACGTTTTATTTGTTGTGAGAATTGTGACAGATTGCAGAATTGTTCAACCAAACTAGGGTCCTTCTTTTTGTGCCAAAACTTTTCTATAAATACTCTTGAAGTGATTCTGCAAATCTTTTGAATACAAGGATGATTTTGTATGTAAGCCTTTCGATAATAAAGCGTGACGCCAGCAACTACCTTCTGATTGCCAGAGGATGCTGCTTGGATTCCGCTAAGAGAGCGTGTTACACCTGCATCTCGAACAGAGAGGGTGTACATTCAAATGCCCGTCTAGTGTCAGTGGAGAAGGGTAGGGTTGGTGGAAAGGAATTGAAACATAGGAAACCCTGTCGGAAGTTAAACAAATTAATTTGCTAATGAAAAAAACTAAATAGCTAAATAAGTAAATATTAAATAAATCAGTAAACTTATAAATAAAAAGATAAATAAATAAATAAATAGATAAATAATATATAAATAGGTAAACAAATGAATAAATGTGTAACCCGGAAACAAACGAAAAAAATGAAATAAATTTTCAACAAAAAAAAGATACCCAAACATAAGTTAAATAAAATGACAAAAAAACAATTAAAATTTGATACCACTCCAAGTTAGAGTCCAGAGAGAACTAGGCGATTAATCAAAGAAAATCGCAAAGTGCAAATAATCTAAAAATTTAAACTGGGCGCCACGCTGTTAAATTCACTAACGGTAACAGCGAACCGTACTGGCAATTTACACTTTCTGGCCTTCCGGCTATGGGTATTACTATTTAGTGCCAATTACACAACAAAAATGTATTCAGAAGTAGAAAACTCAGTAATAAAGACTAAACAGTAAACAAATTATATTTAAATAAATGCCCTAAATACATGATCATATACAGTTAAAAAAAAATATTACAATATTAAAGAAAGAAATGTGTATTTTCAATATTAATAAAAAAAGGCGAAACCCTGCAGGCAAAAAAAAGAAAATAAAAATAAATTAAAATTAACACTTTAAAAAAAAACCAAAGAAAGTATAGAACTTTTGTGAATATAAATTCTGGCTTTATAATCAAACTAAAATTAAATACAATAAACGTACATTCTCCGTACTTTCAAGAAAATAAAAAAAAATAAATTCAATTTGCCTGATTCTGTAGATGCCAAAGAAAAGAGAAAATCTGTACAGTCACAATGTGATTACGGAAGCTATCACTTTTGATAGCGAATTAACAAAAATTATACCAAAGCTATACAGTCGTTCTGATTATACTCAAAATGTTAATATAATACTCCCCTGGCCAGGTTTCAGTAAGTGAATTCGATTAATAAATTTAATTTATCTCTTTGCTTAAAACGGAAACGTAATTAATTTAAGTTGTTTAATGTATAATTTCTAAAAAAAAAAAACACAGATAATACTTGCTGTGATGCTTAATAATGTCCACAGGAGTTTTCCACTTTCCACGAGAGCTTTCTCTTCAGTTGGAGACAGCCACAGATCCCTTCTTCCGGTTTTTCGTCAGTTGTTTTCCGGCAGTTTTCAGCTCGACAACAACGTTATTACCACAGTCTCCAAACTACTAATTTCACTGTACTTTACAGGAAAAAAAAATCCGCCTAGGCGCTATAAGAAAACTCACTCTCAAAAAAAGTGGCAAAAAAACTGCCTTACACCTACCTGCCCTGTTACTCGCCTCAGAGCAGACTGACTCGATCGCCTCTATAGACGCGCGCACCTCTTCACTTTATTTACTTACTACTGTTTATGCCTATTGTTAACAACTGAACTTTAATTCTCTTACTGATAACTTATTGCACTAAATAAAGCCGCCGGCTATGTTTTTATTTTGCCTTAACTTTACTTTTAATTTAACTTATAAAACTTACGAATTTTAATGTTTAATATAACTTATGAATTTTATTTAACTTATAAAATAAAATTTGTCTTTCCAAATTATTTTTATAACAAGCGTTACTTGGAGAAGACCTCAGAGCACCCAGACAGCCCCTCAAGGCTTTATATTGTAGTTTATCAATTTGTTTTAAGTGAGTGGTGGCAGCATCTCCAAAGAGGAAGCACCCTGTATATCATTAGCAATATTGTTAAATCAGCCACATAATTGGCGTGATTAATACATCTTATAATGTTAATACACTATTCACACTTTTTAATGATGTAATTTATATGTTGTTTCCAGAAAGTTTTCCGTCAATGAACATATCTAGTGTCTTCATTACTGGTTCTATTCGTAAATGGTAACTTCCAAGTTTCACTGGGGATTGTATAGAATACCTCCTTTTACGAGTGAAGACAGTTACGCTACTCTTTTCCTCGGAAAGCAGGAAACCATGTTAATGCACCATCCGTCAAATACTTTCATTGCTCTATCAAGTTTGTTTAGAGCTTCCTCCAATATTTTGTGGTTACTATAGAGTATTATGTCGTCAGCAAATTGTGAGACAGTGATTTCCGCTCCTATTCTCCCAAGTTTGCTGTGTACATATTAAATAGCAGTGGGCTTAATACAGCTCCTTGAGGAAGGCCGACGTGTGTTTGTCGAGGTCCATATATTTTCCCATTATATCTTATTTGTATGGTACGTGTCGAAAGAAAGTTATACACATGACGAACGATCCTGGTAGGGGTGCCACTGGATATCATCTTACGTATAAGTATTGGAATCTGGAAGTTGTTGTACGCATTTGTTAGGTCCAGGTTTGCGCGACCATAAACTTGTTATCGGAAAATGAATTATGAACTTCCATCACAAAACTGGGCAGTGCATCTAATGTACAGCGTTTTTTCCTGAATCCGTTTTGATATGTAGGAAGTTTACTTTCAGATTCGATCCACATTCCAATCTTGTTTTCTACAGCTTCACGAATGTTTTCCTGACACAAGAGAATAAGGCTACTGGCCTGTATGATTCATATCGCTACCCATCTTTTCCTGGCTTTAACAATGGTACGACCACTTGTTTACTCCAATCTTCAATCCTTACATGTTTGGTCCAAATTTCGTTCAGAATGTGGAGTAATGTCTTTTTCCCTGATTCCGAGAGATATGTAAGCATCGGATAGTGGATCATATCTTCACCCGGGGAGGTGTTTGTATTAACTTTGATCGCTTGAAGCAGCTCTGGATAACCGAAAGGTTTATTTAATACGTGAGAGTTATCTGAAACTTTTTTGTTATTTTTTAATAAAATAAAATGTGTTTTATTTATTATTATAATTAAAACTTTCTTTTGGTAAAAATGTCTGCGTGCAGCGGGGGCGCTGGGCCCCCCTCTACAAATACAAAGTCAGATAAGTTGCATGTTGGTGACGGAAGTGCCGATAACATTGTCAGTGTCACTAATACTACAATCAATAAAAGTGAGAATGATACTAACAATATGGAAGTGGAACAAATTGTGTCTAATCCCAAGATGACATCTAATTCAACCCCAAAAACCTTTAGTGAACCTATAGTACGAAGTAATAAAAGATTTGGGGATACAGTGTTGAGTAGCATTAGTATGGTTCATGTTCATGAAAATAGAATTCCTATTAAAAATCAACCCCCTGGTAAATCAGATTACATTAATAGAGCCGTTAAAAATCGTTACCGTATTACTGACAAAGGTCCGTATGTGGTTAATTTAGAAGGTAATAAAGGCAACTTGGGTAAGATACATAGGATGGCATTGGGTAAGTGACTGTTTAAGTCATCAAGTGCATATAAAGATGAAATAGTCGATATTTCAGTCACGGGCAAAATAGAATGAAAGTAACAACACGCACACCACAGGCTGCCAATGATTTATTAAATCTTGAAATTCTCAAGGAAAGAGAAATAACTGCATACATTCCTAATTTTAGAGTTCAATGTACTGGCATAATCAGGGATGTTGATGTTGACTTAGAGGACAATGAAATACTGACAACTCATATCTCCTTCACCCCCATTGGTATTAGACGTCTTACCCGTAAAAAATATGTAAATAACAAACTGTTGACTGAAAAATTATCAGTATGTTTCATTAATTTCGATGGACAAATTCTTCTAGAGAACGTTTCATTGTATGGGGCGAAATGTAGAGTAGATCCTTACATACCTTCTATTAGACAGTGTAAAAATTGTTTACGTTTCAGACACTCTGAAGATCAGTGTCGAAGCAAAACCAGATGCGAGCACTCTTCGGAAAATCATAATGTTAGTGTAACGGCAAGAGAGAGAACACAAGCCCGACCGAGAGAAAACAGACTCTCTCTGGTACTCTCTGACTTAAGCAGGCTAGAGTGGGGAGAACCTGTATATAAGCCAGTGAGAGATCTAGACATCCATCTCTCAGATTCAACCATACATCACATCGTTTCATAACTCCACGCTAACCCTTTATTCTATAAAATCATTACAAGTCCAGTGCAGTTTGGGTAAGAAGCTTATAGCTATATTATAAAACAATGTATTCATATCTCGTCTAATTAATTAATCCCAATTTCTCTCCTCATCAACTCCATTATATTGGTTGGTGGCAGCGTTTGAGAATCCCGCTTCAGCTTCAACACTTTCGAAGATAAAGGTAAGTCATTTCTTTCAGTTTTACATATTTTCTTATATTTATTCATTACTTATTTATATTTCATTTTTTACACACAATTCTTTTTACATTTAAAATCTTATCGACTTTTTTTTGTATTAAGAGAGCCGATATCATTAAAGAACTCAAAAAACATAATCTCCCAATAGGCGGTAATTTATTAGTGTTAAAAGAACGCTTATCGAAAATTAAGAATATGACAACTTGTACGATGTAGAAGGTCAGCAAAAGACAACCGATGAGGCGATCGCGTACCTTTTAAATAAGTGCAATACGGCAAATCCTGTAAATATCAGGAATCTCCAGATGATAAACAATTTACCTATATACGACGGTTCGCACAATAGCGATATTTCCAGCTTCATCGACCAACTCAATAATTATACTGTGCTGTCGGGATGGTCTGATGCGGGCAAATTAGAAATTTTGATTTTAAAATTGACTGGTCTTGCCAGGGGCGGCTTAACCTATAGTGCAGGGTGTGCAATGCATACGGGCGCCGCCGTCTCAGGGGGCGCCGCGGCGCTCCCTGAGACAGCTAAGAGCATCGTCTTGGACCATCATGGTACAACAATGATATGACAGAAGCGGCCAGCCAGCGCGTTCTATGGGCAGCGAAACAGAAATTCGATACATTTCGCTCCTATTTCGCTGTCCATAAAACTTAAAACACAAGACGAAACATGAACTATCGCGGTTCGCCGCTTAGTTTCACAACAGAGATGTGCTACAGGCATAAAAACAATGAGTGTTATTCTGCCGTCATAAGAAGAAAGGCCGTAACTAATACCGTACTGTAAGCTATACCTACTTATAAAATAGCTTGTTGGAATATGAAAAAACTTTCTTGTTACGGCGGCAAAGTTAATAGTTATAGCCGCGGGGGGGGTCAGGTCTAGGGGCGCCAGGGTTTCATTGCACACGGGCGCTACACGAGCTAGAGCCGCCCCTGGGTCTTGCAAAAATTTATTTTGATACCTTTAAGAATCAATGCGCAAATAATAATGTCTCTCTCACCTATCAGAAAGCACTAGATAATCTAAGTAGGAGATTTAAAAAACAAAAAACGCCCATTGTTCTTTTGCAACAAATAACCAGCCTGCATCAGAATCCAAATGAAACTCTTGAAGCGTTCTCAGATCGCATTAAACATATTTCTACCTCGTTGCTTTTCAAAGCACAAGAGAATCCACTTCTCACTTTACAAAACCTAGTAGATAAATTAACTACAGACGCCTTCATCAAATCTTTACCTAGTTCAATTAAGGCTCAGGTACAGATAAAACTTCCGAAAACGGATGAGGCACAAGCTTATGCCACAGCCCTTAGAGATATTCAAAATGTAGAACCGCAAGGTTCAATATTTGCGATAAAAAAGTCAGATACGCCTATAGAATCCACACAAAAACTGCTATCGCCTTGCAAACATTGTGCTGGTATGCACTGGCACAATGAATGCAAGCAAAAATTCCAAGTAGTCACATCGCGGCGAAAAAGAAACGTAGTCGTAGAACCACCGTCGCCGTGTAAGTTCTGTCATGGCGACCACTGGAATCGCGAATGTAATAATAAAAATCGAAATAGAGCGCGCACTAATTTTGGCAAAAAGCCTCAATTTCAGCCAAACTATCGTCCCTTCAGGCAAAGTAGGCCTTATATCAAAAAACAAATTCCCAATAATAATAATAATAATAACAGTTATAATAATAAGGGTAATAATAATTATGGTAGTAGCAATAATAAATTTAATAGTGGCAATACTTCAAACCGCTGGATTCCACCAACATGCCAGATATGTGAAAAGCGTGGGCACACAGCGAAGGCATGCTGGTTCAATTCAAAAAACGACTAGCCGCTCAGCCGTTTACTCAAACGGCTACCTCTGTACTGATCCCGGCACTCCACGATTCGAATAATTTATTAATTATCGTTCAAATTAAAAACAAAAAAGTTAAAGCGTTAATCGACACAGGCGCTTCGCATTCACTCATAGATTCCAGTCACGTCAAATCGAGGCCCGAAAGATCTGATGTAATCCTGAAATCTATTACAAACCAGATTATCCCCAACTACGGTCTGTCAACCGTTCATTTATCAATAGGCCAAAACACAAAAATTCAGGGTAAATTCATAGTGTCCCAACTGAAAAATGAATTTGAAATGATCATTGGGAGAGACCTGCTCACAAAATTTCAAGAAATTATAAATTTTAAAAACTTGAACATAACCATACATAAAACAGTCATTCCATTCTTAACAGACAACACAACATCACAGATTAATACCATTCAAAACATAACTTTACCCGAAACATTGTCAACACGACATAAAATCATAATTCCGGCATGCACACACATAGTCAATACATACACTCTTCACACAAAAATTCCAGACGGTTCCATAATGTTGACACAACATGACAGTCTTCCTACAGGACTTTACCACAGTGTATTATGTACTTGCCACACACACTGACAAACGTACATAATAACGCTTGTGCAATTACACTAATAAACACCACACACCATGAGATCTCCATCACCAAACATTTTCCAATCGCACACATTCATTACGACCCGGAAATACTAAATTCATCACACAAACATACCATAAATTCCATTCAACAACTTTCGCACAAAGAAAAAACACAATTACAAGCCTTTCAACAACAATTACGCCAGAAACTTGCTCATCTCTCTCCACAACAAGCAGACAAAATTGTTGAAACATTCTCTCCATTTTATGACACATTCACACATGATAAAGACTACAAAACAAAATTTACAGATATAACACACCACATAGACACACAAAATCATCCGCCTGTACACAGTAGACCTTACAAATTATCTCACTCAGAAGCTCCCATACTAAAAGCTCTCATACAAGATAATCTGGATAGAGGAATAATTGAACCGAGTACTAGTAACTGGGCTCATCCGGTAATTCTGGTTAAGAAGAAGTCTGCGGATCAGACAAAAGTCGATCCAAACCACATCACCCAGTTACGCAAACAGTACAGGTACGTGGTTGATCTGCGTAAATTAAACGCAATCACCAAATCTGAAATTTATCCTCTTCCAGACATTCAATACATTTTATCCACATTACATGACACAACATACTTCACAACACTCGACATATCAAACGCATTTCATTCCATTAGACTTGACAAATCATCACAAGACAAAACTACATTCATCACACAATTCGGTACATTCAAATTCCTTACTCTTCCATTCGGATTAAAGAATGCTTCTTCTTGTTATGAAAGACAAATGGACAAACTGTTAACAGGATACACGGGTGACATATGCCATACATTCATAGGCGACATATTAATCTTTCACGGCAAAACATTTCATGAACACTTAACATCCACACAAAATTCTCACAAAATTACAGCAGGGCAATCTTTGTATAGACCTAAATAAATGTACCTTCTTCCAAGAAGAAAGCAAATATTTGGGTTATACGTTGAGCAAAAAAGGCATTTCTCCAGATCATGACAAACTAAAAGCAGTAGAAAACTATCCAATTCCGAAAAAATTAAAAGATGTTAGGGCATTTTTAGGATTTGTAGGTTTCTACCGCAAATTTATATATAACTTTGCTGAAGTAGCCAAGCCCTTAACGGATTTAACAATGAAAAATATTAAGTTTGTATGGTCTCCCCAATGAACATCGGCATTCCAAATTCTTAAACAAAAATTAATTTCTCCACCCATTCTGGCATACCCAATTATCAATATGAATTTATTTTAACTACGGATGCGAGCAACGTCGGCATATCAGCAATTTTGAGCCAACACATAAATGGTAAAGAGCGTCCCATAGCTTTCTTTTCACGAGTTCGGTCGGATACTGAGTCGAAACTTTGTACCACAGAGAGAGAATTGTTAGCTATTCTCTTTGGTTGCAAACAGTATCGACAAATAATTTACGGCTACAGATTTAAAATAATTACAGACACTCAGCTCTACAGTGGCTCAAAAATTTAAAAGACTCTCATTCTAAGTTATATAGATGGTCGCTCAAATTAAGCGAATACGACTTTTACATTGAGCATAGATCGGGTAAAAATATCGCTCATGCTGATGCTTTAAGCCGTTATATAGGCTGCATCAGTACTGTCAGACAGTTGACGAATATTACCCAACAATTGACTTACTTGAGATGCTCAGCAACAAGCTGGCGATCCAGAATGTCAGCGATTAAAAAATTTAAACAATTACAAATTCAATGATCAAGGCCTCTTAATTACAGTCTCTGACAATTGCATTCTAGTACCGTCAGGGTTGCGTGATACTGTTCTGCACCTTTATCACGGCAATCCGTTATCAGCGCATTATGGTAGACAGAAAACGTATGAACGCATAAAAACACAATTCACTTGGCCAAACATCTCAAATGATGTTCAAAAATACGTTCAGACCTGCTATAACTATGCCACAAGAAAGACTACTGATGCTTGCAAACCATCCTTAGGCACATTTAACGAGCCAAAAAACGTTTGGCAAGCCATTTTAGTTTTAAAATTCAATGTTTAAATAAATAGGGTGTTTAACCTAAAATTGTTAAGAATGAGAATGTATATTATTTAAAATTAACAATAATTAAATGTATGATGATTCGGGTGTATGGCCTAAAATTGACCATAATCAATGTTCAATTCACACTAACGAAATTGTTTAAATGAATAGGGTGTATTATCTAAAATTAAATGTCGAAATTGAAACGTGCATTGAAATGTTGAAATACAATTTTCAAAATGCCTGGGTGTATTTACTGAGATATTATGTTCAATTTATTTAAAATTTTTATTTAAAATGTTTATCTTTGAATTTAAATTATGTTTCTTTCTTTTACTCCAGTTTTCAAAATGATAATTGACATTATATCAATTGAATTTAAAAACTCCTTTAGTTTTAATATTTATAATTTTTAATATTAATATTCCTGCCATCAGTATTTATAATTATATAATAATATCATTCCATAAGAATTGCCTTTGGCCTAAAAAAAATCTGGTGTGAAACACTCACACAACTTTCTTTTACTCCAGTTTTCAAAATTATAATTGACATTATAGTTTGTGTCTCCACCGACGGTCTGTGACCATGGTTGGTGTCTTTGGAAGTTCAATTATTTTTTTTTGTTAATTATTTGTAATAAAGACTATTAATAATAATATAGTTTGTGTACCAAATTTAATGAAATTGGTCGAAAACTGAAAAAAAAATTTCAGTAAAAGCGCACTTCCGGTTAACTAATTTTGTCTTAAAACTTGGAATTTTGGCCATTTATTTCTTTCTAATTAATTTTGTTTGGATGATAGAATTGTATAATCAACTATGATATCACTTTAGAGAAACTGTAACCCCAACCCTCCGCTAAAAGTGGCGTTAAAAGGAATTTTCCCAAAGTAATGTTTTAAAACATAAGTTGTAGATCTTTGTATATTTAGTTTATATGATATGAAGTTTCAAGTCTGGACCGCTTTCAATATACAAACACTTAGAGATTACACAGAATTGTATTTAACAACAGACATAATTCTTTTAAACGACATAGTTGAACAGTTTAGAAATGTGTGTGAATCTATTTACAGCATTGATCCAAGTTGGTAATTCACAACGCCTGGGTTGGTATTTGACGCCTGTTTGAAATATACACAAGTAAAATTGGAACTATTGACCGATTATGATAAACATCTTATGATTGAATCCGGTATTCGTGGAGGTATCACTTCATGTGTTACAAGGCATTCCAAAGCCAACTTGTTGCAATTTGCTCAAGCCAAGCACTCCTAAAGGATTAATTTGGACATGTCAACGTACTACTGTTCAGACTTACGATGCTACAAAGTTTGGCCTGGGTTAAATGCCTTGTACATGAAAAATAAACTACAAAAAACACAAGTATTAAAACATGAAAACACATAGTATTGTTCATCGTATTATGATAATATAGTTGGCCTAGTTCTTAGATGCCATCTCACGACTCCAAAATACAATATTAAAGTCCTTGAATGTTTCTAACAATACATAAAAAAAAACAATGTCTTTATTCATAGTATTGGATAATAATATATTTAATTTTTGTAGCTAAATATTATGAAAACATAGCCCCAGTCTTGGATGCATCTCATGGCTCAACAAAAAAATTACAGTCCTTAGAATGTTTCTAACAATACATAAAAAAACAAAAAGTCTTTGTTCATAGTGTTGGATGATAATATATTTAATGTTTATAGCTAAATATTATGAAAACTTGGCCCTAGTCTTGGATACGTAAAAAAAAAAAAAACAAAGTCTTTAATCATAGTATTCGATAATAATATATTTAATGTTTCTAGCTAAATTTTCCACAACTTAGCAGCATGTCCTGTATGTCATCTCATTAAAGTCCTTAGAATGTGTTTAGCTAAATTTTATAATTTTTAACATAATTTAATTTAAACAGTAACATATTTTATTTAAAGACAAACATAAACAACACAAAGTATTTGTTCATCGTATTATATGATAATATAATCACGACTATATGATGCCATCTCACGACTCAAAAACAATATTAAACTCCTTAGAATGTTTCTAACAATACATAAAAAAATCAAAGTCTTTATTCATAGTATTGGATGATAATATATTTAATGTTTGTAGCTGAATATTATAAAAACATAGCCCCAGTCTTGGATGCATCTCACGGCTCAACAAAAAAATTACAGTCCTTAAAATATTTCTAACAATACATAAAAAAACAAAATGTCTGTTCATAGTGTTGGATGATAATATATTTAATGTTTATAGCTAAATATTATGAAAACTTGGCCCTAGCTTTGGATACGTAAAAAAAACAAAACAAAGCCTTTATTCATAGTATTCGATAATAATATATTTAATGTTTCTAGCTAAATTTTCCACAACTTAGCAGCATGTCCTGTATGTCATCTCACGGCTCAAAAACAATATTAAAGTCCTTAGAATGTGTTTAGCTAAATTTTATAATTTTTAACATAATTTAATTTAAACAGTAACATATTTTATTTAAACACGAACATAAAAAACACAAAGTATTTGTTCATCGTATTATATGACAATATACTTGGCCCTAGTCTTAGATGCCATCTCACGACTCAAAAACAATATTAAAGTCCTTAGAATGTTTCTAACAATACATAAAAAAAAACAGTCTTTATTCATAGTATTGGATGATAATTATTTACTGTTTGTAGCTAAATATTATAACATATTTGCCCTAGTCTTGTATGTCATCTCACGGCTCAACAAAAATATTTACGTCCTTAGAATATTTCTAACAATACATAAAAAAAATTAAAGTCTGTTCATAGTGTTGGATAATATATTTAATGTTTATAGCTAAATATTATGAAAACTTGGCCCTAGTCTTGGATACGTAAAAAAAACAAAACAAAGTCTTTAATCATAGTATTCGATAATAATATATTTAAGGTTTCTAGCTAAATTTTCCACAACTTAGCAGCATGTCCTGTATGTCATCTCATTAAAGTCCTTAGAATGTGTTTAGCTAAATTTTAAAATTTTTAACATAATTTAATTTAAACAGTAACATATTTTATTTAAACACAAACATAAAAAACACAAAGTATTTGTTCATCGTATTATATGATAATATAGTTGGCCCTAGTCTTCGATGCCATCTTACGACTCAAAAACAATATTAAAGTCCTTAGAATGTTTCTAACAATACATAAAAAAATCAAAGTATTTATTCATAGTATTCGATAATAATATATTTAATGTTTGTAGCTAAATATTATAAAAACATAGACCCAGTCTTGGATGCATCTCACGGCTCAACAAAAAAGTTACAGTCCTTAGAATGTTTCTAACAATACTTAAAAAAACAAAAAGTCTGTTCATAGTGTTGGATGATAATATATTTAATGTTTATAGCTAAATATTATGAAAACATGGCCCTAGTCTTGGATACGTAAAAAAAAAAAACAATGTCTTTATTCATAGTATTGGATAATAATATATTTAATGTTTGTAGCTAAATATTATAAAAACATAGCCCCCAGGCTTGGGTGCATCTCACGGCTCAACAAAAAAATTACAGTCCTTAGAATGTTTCTAATAATACATAAAAAAAACAAAAAGTCCATGTTCATAGTGTTGGATGATAATATATTTAATGTTTATAGCTAAATATTATGAAAACTTAGCCCTCGACTTAAAAAAAAACAAAGTCTTTATTCATAGTATTCGATAATAATATATTTAATGTTTCTAGCTAAATTTTACACAACTTAGCAGCATGTCCTGTATGTCATCTCACGGCTCAAAAACAATATTGAAGTCCTTAGAATGTGTTTAGCTAAATTTTATAATTTTTAACAAAATTTAATTTAAACAGTACATTTTTTATTTAAACACAAACATAAAAAACACAAAGTATTTGTTCATCGTATTATATGATAATATAGTTGGCCCTAGTCTTCGATGCCATCTTACGACTCAAAAACAATATTAAAGTCCTTAGAATGTTTCTAACAATACATAAAAAAATCAAAGTATTTATTCATAGTATTCGATAATAATATATTTAATGTTTGTAGCTAAATATTATAAAAACATAGACCCAGTCTTGGATGCATCTCACGGCTCAACAAAAAAGTTACAGTCCTTAGAATGTTTCTAACAATACATAAAAAACAAAAAGTCTTTGTTCATAGTGTTGGATGATAATATATTTAATGTTTATAGCTAAATATTATTAAAACTTGGCCCTAGTCTTGGTTACGTAAAGAAAATAAAACAAAGTCTTTTTTCATTGTATTCGATAATAATATATTTAATGTTTGTAGCTAAATATTATAAAAACATAGACCCAGTCTTGGATGCATCTCACGGCTCAACAAAAAAGTTACAGTCCTTAGAATGTTTCTAACAATACATAAAAAACAAAAAGTCTTTGTTCATAGTGTTGGATGATAATATATTTAATGTTTATAGCTAAATATTATTAAAACTTGGCCCTAGTCTTGGTTACGTAAAGAAAATAAAACAAAGTCTTTTTTCATTGTATTCGATAATAATATATTTAATGCTTCTAGCTATATTTTCCACAACTTAGCAGCATGTCCTGTATGTCATCTCTCAAAAACAATATTAAAGTCCTTAGAATGTGTTTAGCTAAATTTTATAATTTTTAACATAATTTAATTTAAACAGTACATTTTATATTTAAACACAAACATAAAAAACACAAAGTATTTGTTCATCGTATTATATGATAATATAGTTGGCCCTAGTCGTAGATGCCATCTCACGACTCAATAACAATATTAAAGTAGTTAGAATGTTTCTAACAATACATGAAAAAATCAAAGTCTTTATTCATAGTATTGGATGATAATATATTTAATGTTTGTAGCTGAATATTATAAAAACATAGCCCCGTCTTGGATGCATCTCATGGCTCAACAAAAAAGTTACAGTCCTTAGAATGTTTCTAACAATACATAAAAAACAAAAAGTCTTTGTTCATAGTGTTGGATGATAATATATTTAATGTTTATAGCTAAATATTATTAAAACTTGGCCCTAGTCTTGGATACGTAAAAAAAAAAAAACAAAGTCTTTTTTCATTGTATTCGATAATAATATATTTAATGCTTCTAGCTATATTTTCCACAACTTAGCAGCATGTCCTGTATGTCATCTCGCGGCTCAAAAACAATATTAAAGTCCTTAGAATGTGTTTAGCTAAATTTTATAATTTTTAACATAATTTAATTTAAACAGTACATTTTTTATTTAAACACAAACATAAAAAACACAAAGTATTTGTTCATCGTATTATATGATAATATAGTTGGCCCTAGTCGTAGATGCCATCTCACGACTCAAAAACAATATTAAAGTCGTTAGAATGTTTCTAACAATACATGAAAAAATCAAAGTCTTTATTCATAGTATTGGATGATAATATATTTAATGTTTGTAGCTAAATATTATAAAAACATAGCCCCCCAGTCTTGGAATCGATGCATCTCACGGACTCAACAAAAAACTTACAGTCTAGAATGTTTCTAACAATACATATAAAAAATCCAAAAAGTCTGTTCATTGTGTTGGATGATAATATATTTAATGTTTATAGCTAAATATTATGAAAACTAGGCCCAAAGTCTTGGATACGTAAAAAAAACAAAACAAAGTCTTTATTCATAGTATTCGATAATAATATATTTAATGTTTGTAGCTAAATATTATAAAAACATAGCCCCTGTCTTGGATGCATCTCACGGCTCAACAAAAAAATTACAGTTCTTAGAATGTTTCTAACAATACATAAAAAAACAAAAAGTCTTTGTTCATAGTGTTGGATGATAATATATTTAATGTTTATAGGTAAATATTATGAAAACTTGGTCCTAGTCTTGGATACGTACAAAAAACAAAACAGTCTTTATTCATAGTATTCGATAATAATATATTTAATGTTTCTAGCTATATTTTCCACAACTTAGCAGCATGTCCTGTATGTCATCTCACGGCTCAAAAACAATATTAAAGTCCTTAGAATGTGTTTAGCTAAATTTTATAATTTTTAACATAATTTAATTTAAACAGTAACATATTTTATTTAAACACAAACATAAAAAACACAAAGTATTTGTTCATCGTATTATATGATAATATAGTTGGCCCTAGTCTTAGATGCCATCTCACGACTCAAAAACAATATTAAAGTCCTTAGAATCTTTCTAACAATACATAAAAAAATCAAAGTCTTTATTCATAGTATTGGATGATAATATATTTAATGTTTGTAGC
>JAAEAF010014771.1:0-34525 GCA_011037195.1 Triatoma infestans | reverse complement strand
ATATCCGTTTTGAGGTTCCCTGAGTCCAAAAAAGTGGTTTTTAGCAAATGGTTTATGTGTGTGTGTGTGTATGTATGTATGTATGTATGTGAACAGCATAGTTCATAAACGAAAAACCGTAGAAAGTTGAAACTTGACCTTACGTTTAGGTATCACCATGAGATCTGACGGTGCGTTATCTGTCAAAATTCCTCATTCGGAAATACCACTTTAAAAGTTGTTTTTTTTTACGTTTTTGTGATTGTATCAAAAATGGCTCCAACGATTTTCTTTAGACTCTGTATATCAACTTTACATGCAAAGAGCTACAACTTTTATTCAAATCATTTCTACGGGAAAATTCATTTAAGGGCACTTCTGGGGGAGCGGTGGGGTTAGGTTTTCATCTTAACTGCTATTTCAGTTTATTAGACAATTCTATCATCTAAATAATGTTAATTAGAATTAAGTATGTTGTTGAAATTCCGAATTTGAAAAAAATCGGATAACCGGAAGTGCGTTTACTTTACCACTTTACTAAATGATTTATTCACTTTTTCGCAATTTTCACAAAAATGGCTCGGACGTTTTTCTTGAAACTTCGTATATAAGCTAAAAATGCAATGATCTACATCTTTTATTTAAAACATTTCTCCGGGTAAATTCATTTAAGGGCACTTTTAGGGGAGTGGTGGGGTTACCCCTTCCTCTAAAGTGGTATCATAGTTGATTATACAATTCTATCATCCAAACAAAATTAATTAGAAATAAATAGATAGCCGAAATTTCAAGTTTCAAGAAAATTAGTAAACCGGAAGTGCGCTTTTACTGAACAGTTTTTTTAGTTTTCTATGAATTTCGTTATATTTGGTACACAAACTATAACATTTGTCAATTATAATTTTGATGACAGGAGTAAGAGAAAGTTGTGTGAGTGTTTCACACCAGATTTTTTAACTTGTGTTATTTTATTACTTACTAATATATAAAATTTCTAGCGAGGGATTTGACCTACATATATATAATTCATAACAATACCACTTCTTCTTTCTTCGCTCTACGGACCCCTAATTTGGTGTAGGCGCTGCCCCCTTAAAGTTACCAAACCAGCTTCTCTATGCGGATGCGGAGCGGCTTCCTAGGGATGTGCCCTTGGCCTTTGAGGTTTCTGTGTGTCTGCGCGTGTCCTAATTCGTATGCATTTGTGTTTTATGTATAATAACATATGTTGTATACTGTTCTGAAGTCTGTGCAAGTTATACTGAGCTGTGGTAACCAGTGGGGATGCTGAGCCCCTAAATGACTAGCCTTGTACCTACCTAGTACATTTGCATAATACTTTTTACCACCTATCTACTAATTTTTGTATAATGGTTTATCATGGAATATGAGGATAATTTTGTCTATTTTTACTTCTTCGTTGTTGTAGAACTAATGTGGAATTAGGACTCCTTGAGGTGTCCAAACGAATAAAAACGCCTGAATCCTAGCGCCAAATTATGCAGTGGGAGAATACTAGTCACCAGCAAGGAAAAAGTTCAAGACGCAATTATCGGCCGGCAAAATGTTGCTAATGACGATAGTTTGAGATGAAAGATTCAATTATCGGTAATATTTTTTTTTTTCGTTTTTTTCTGGAAGGACAATGAAAAGGCCCCTATCAAATAGTTCTACAGAGAGTTTCTTGAAATTAAAGTAAAGCTTACAACTTGTACCTGGGATTTCTCAATATCAAATTCCTTTCTTGTTTAGTCTTCTGAAGGTGTCTATTACGTGGCGTCAAAAGTTCACAGAAACAAAGAAGTAAAAACAAATTGGTAAAATTGCCTCACAGCTGAAGAATATTTTTTTTGCTGGTGGTGTAATAAAGTAATAATGGCTGAGACAATTGTAATATAAATATAAGAGCGGATTATGAGATTACGTCTCTTTATTTGTTGAATGACCACATATAGATATGTACTCGTATATATTACTTTAATAAAAAAGGACTTCTTTAATCATTTTTGTTTAATCGGCATATATGTATCGACGTTTCAGAGAAACAACATAAGTCACAACAATTTTATAAAAAAAAATTATAAAACTAACCTACGAAGATAAATTGTTTATCATATTGAAAATAAGAATAATTTTAAATTTTAATAAACATTAGCAAAAGCTCTCAGAAACAAAATAGCGCCGAACAAATGTTGTACAGATGGAATGTTTACTTAAAAAAAAACAAAGCATTTCCGATTGAATGTATTCAGCGCAACTCGCTTATTAGATAGATCCAGTTTAGTATCAATATTGAAGAAAGGTTCACAGGTGTTTCTTTTTACAATACTTTTTGTACAATTTATTTATTTTTTTCTGCACCGACTCATAAGATAGATTAACATTCATTAGATTATAGTATTCTATTTGGTGGGATTTTCATTTACGATTATCGAATACAAAAGTTATAAATAAAATATTGAACAAATTACCCAAAATGTAATAAAAATACAGGATAATATCGCTGTTACGGCTGTTTTAAATAGCTACCCAAGAAGGGAACCACCCATATAGGCTTTGAATAAAACTATCAGACTATAAATTTAACGTTACTATTTCTTATAAATGGTTAAGAATAATAATTCAATAAACCAATTGAAATTTAAAGGAAATATTTCATGAATCCATTAATACCTCTTATAAAAATTCCTCGCTAAAAAAATTTCAAAAAAATAAAAAAATGTAAAAATAAAAAAAAATAATATCAAATAGAAAAAAGAAATAAAAGAACAACAAAAAATTAATTTTACTTACTGAATAATACTGAAACGCTGAACCACTTACCTGTAAAAAAAAAAAAAAAAATACTCAATTAATAATCTTAAAATAAAATTACAATCTCCATAAAAATCACTGATTAGGGTGAATTGAACTTGGGAAACCAATATTAACCACTGCAATGTCCAGGAACTAATGCCTATTTTAAAGTGGGTAGTAGCCGGAATTAAACGTAAAAAAAAAAAAAACGGTGGCATTTGGGTTTAAATATGTGTTTGCATGCTTCAATTTATATCAAATTTTGTTTATTTTTTTTTTTTTTTATTTACGATGTAATAAATGTGTTGCGAGAAATATCATATCTGCCATATTATACTTTTTATTCTTATTATACACGAATTTTTCTGTATAGAATGAATGTATTTATTAGTATGAGTGTCTTTCATGAATTGTTAGTTGTTAATATAATAACAAATAGTTGGTAAACACAAAACTATAGTAACAGAATCTTCGCCTAGTATATTTTTAACGTCCTTAACTACAAGGTAAGATCTCCGTTGAGCCTCCTGACACTATGGTTTTGGGTTTAACCAAATGTGCCAATTTACTGAATGGATTTTCCTTTTTTTTTGTATTTTTTCTCAAAAAACGATTTTTTTCAACGATTTCTTTTAAACATTATAACGCCCACTATACACATTTAGCTCTCTATCATTTTTGTTTTTAAAATATTTTCTGAGAATATTCACTTTGGTGTTTCTGTGGGACGGGTGGCATTAGACTTTCTTGTAAATTGCCATTTCGCTACATTATACGATTCCAAAATCTATATCATATTAAGAATTAAATATGCTGCTAAAAAATCACAATTTGAAGAGAATCAGTATAATTGAAATTGTGATGGATAGAAGAAATATAAAAATATATTTAATTTGAAATAATCAAAAATATCAAGAAAAATGTAACATTCCCTTGCAAAGGGACTATTCAGGTAGAAGACCACCACTGTCTTTTAGAGTTCATGAACCTTGTTAGTGCAATGTAATTGGTGAAGTTGTGTGTAGCACGAGCGGTTTAGTAAAGGGTCTTTTAAATATATATGTTTAAGAGAGAAGTATTAGTAATAATCAAGAGAGCATCACTGTTTTTCACAGCTATATCTTAATAAATCAGATGCTTATCTAGAATAAAGGCAAATCACTATCACTGGCACTGAGTTTAAGAGAGCGATTCCTGAAGCAAGTGTTCTGGCTTGAAAGTCTGTTTCAGACTGTCTTGAAGGAATGTCTTCTCTTCATAGTTCAAATCCTTTCAAATAATGCTGGTATATCTGGAGGGAGTAATATTGTTTTACCCTAACTGTTTCTTGCCCATTGTTTCTTGGTTTGCATTGACCTAGATTGTAATACCTGGCTCTATCCCCATCACTAAAATACACTATTTGAACTAGCTAATTTAAACAAAATTATTTTACTAAACTATTTTCCAAAACTATTATTTTTCCATTTCGTTCTTCCACTACATTAGCATTGTCTACCCCTTCTTCTCACAGGGGAAGATTTGAACGAACAATTAGAAGGCATTCCTTCAAGACAAGCTGAAACATACACTGAAGCAGATCACTTCAGGAATCAGTGCCAGATATAAGTTAAAACATAAGAGTTTATTCCAACTAATTTCAGTATACTTATAAGCATATTATTGAGATATTGTAAAGATTAAATTCTTTTAAAAAATAATATATTTATTTCAAAACAGTTGTACACTCTTGATTATTACTAATACTTCTCTCTTAAACATATATACTTACAACCCTTTACTAAACCGCTTACGCCACTACAAGCTACCACTACACTACAACTACAACAGCACAATATTTCAAAATCTAACAGTTTGGACAGCTAGTTTTTCGATTAAGACATCAACCTATTTTATTTTATTTTTTTTTTTTTTAAACTTGATTGTAGTTACTAAACATAAATAAGCCTATCACTTATATTTGTAACATTTTCCTGAGTATATCGATTTTAAAATGATTCTAGGGAGCTGGGGAGATCCATTTCTCTCAAAATGTCATTATATTATTACTTTCTCTTAATTGGGTCAGAAGAAGTATTGCGATAGAGTCGAATTTTGGAAATTAACCTTTCATCAGAAATATCTATATAATTTGAGGTTCCAGAATGAAAAAAGTTTTTTTTTTTTTTTAAATTAGTCTCTGTGTGTGAGCGTGTGTGTACGTGTGCATTTTTGTCATCATTACATGAAAAAGGAAAATCGCGAAAAGCTGAAATTCAACATTTCATTTACGTTTTATTACGAGGCGCGACAATAAGTTTTTAATCAAAATCTGCTGACCGAAAGTATCATTTTACTAATTAGATTTTTCAATGTTTTTGGCGATATTATCGAAATCGCCTCAAACGATTTTCTTGAAACTCGTACATCGAATAACCATAAAAAGAGTTATAAACTTTGATTTCATTTTTCCACAAAATTTATTTAAACAGATTTCTGAGTATATTATATGATTCTATTGTCTATAAAATATTCTTAAGATATGTTGCCAAAATACATTTTCAATTATATGTGAAATTTGTAACTAGGTAGTGCATAAACATAAATTAATAATTCAATCAAAACTATGTAAATCACAGAAAGTGAAAAAAACCGTGACCGTGTGTTTCTTGCCAGATTCTTACAATTTCTATAAGAGGGACTAACACTTTATCAATGTACTTCAATCATTTGAAAATCTATAGAAAGTATTTGACGAAACTCATGAAAGGAGAAACAAAATAGGTAGAGATTATTAAGTATATAAAAAAAAAAATTATTATTTACCCCCACTTTATTTAGCTTAACAACAAAATTCTATTTTCAACACAATAATCGATCTACAATAAAGTAATTTCAGAACAAGAAATTAATTTTCTAGGAAAAGCAAATAATAACCTTTTTTTAAAGCAAATATAAAATATGAAACCAACAATAAATGATTAATGAATTCTATATTTAGAATCAAATAATATTTAATAAAATTAAATATGAGTAAGTTTATTTTTTTTTTTTTTTTTGTGTAATCAGATTTAATTTTTCAATATAAAACTAAACCAAAAATACGTTTGTTTATTCGGAAAAGATCTTCTATTAAAATATTTAAATGAATTTAAAACAATTGTAAAGGTGGACAATGAAGTAAACAAGATTTTTTTATTATATAAGTCTAGATTGTTGTAGGGGGATTATTGCATTAAGACCTGAAAGATTTATTGGGCCCCTCGGAGCTTTCTCTAGCTACAGACAACACTACTTATGAAGCTGTAGAGGCTTCTAAGAAGAGAATATATAAAGGCAGCGTGCTGGACTCGGTACCCGAGATCTCCGCGTTGTTAGTCCAGCGCGCTACCACTGAACTAATCCCTTCCTTCTCCCTTGGATTATGCCATTTAGCTAGGGAACCGGAAATCCCTAGCTTGTGTACTGTGTTTATTCTTGTCTGTAAAGGGTACAGTGTATGTAGTTTAAGCGTATTGTGCACTGTTCTGACAAAGTGCATAGGGTACTGAGCTGTGGTAACCCGTGGAGTGGCTACTTCCCAAGTAATTGCATGCAACATATCCTTGCGGGCTATATAAGCCAATTTCATCGGAAATATACTCATTTATTCACAGCCAGCACTTTACTGTTATAATGTACGTAAGGTTGTAATATGGTAGATGTGGTGTTGCATCCTGTGTAGCGTGTGCGCGAGCGTTTTTGAAAAGTCGTATATGTGTATATGTTTTATACAGATGTTTTAAGTTATAATGAATATGTAATAACTAGTTTACAATAATTATACAATAAGTATAAATAAATTTATATACTTTACAAGATTAAAATAATAAGCTTATAAATATACACAAAAACTCTTGCAGCTAGCTAAAAATCTTCTGCTGCTAGATTTCATTTTTTAACCAGAAATTTTCTCGTAACACTGTCATTGAAGATAAAATGGTGACGTTCTGAATGGTGGACGAATATTTGAATGATATGTGTCGAACTCCTGAATACGACTGTCGTAATAATATTGTGTGTGTGTGTGTCCAGAGAGGTTTTTTTCTTTTCAGAAAGGTAATGTTATTGTCTTAACGGTGTCATGTCATTTTATCTTATCCTTTGTCTTGAATAGCAGTCCCTTCACTTTATAATAACTTAAAATCTCAATTTGATAATATTTCCATTTTCCAAAATTATTTCTATTTTTTCGTTTGCTTCAACCATTACACAGTTCTGCCAACTTTTATTAAAATAAAAGCAACTAAATATTTAGTAACATTTTCGAAGTTTCAAAGGGGAATTTATCACTTAGAATATTAAAAATTATCGTTAGTGAGAGCAGGGAGAATATATCAATCTAGGTTTCCCTCCCCCCTCTAGGTTTTGTTTTATCGTGAACATATTGCCGAGATTTTCTAGTATCTAGGGTTAGTTGCAAATTATCCCAATGTTCGCTAAATCTAATTTTAAGTTATAAAAGTATTTGCATCAATTATCTATATAATGCTTTAATATAAATAAGAATTATAATTTATTTTTTATTTATACTTCTTTGTATTCTAAACTTATTATTTGTTATGTAATATATCATATGAAACAGTTTTATCAACAATCTTTTTACTGAACAACTGTATTTGAAAATGTATATAATATATGAAATGTAATATGTAACATAACATATAGTATTTTGTCTAGATTTATGTCAGTCTAACAGAAGTCCAGTGTCTCCTATTTGTTCTGTCCACATCTCTGCTGTTTTTTTTTTTTTCTGTCCTTTCTTACAAAGGATTCTTTCTAAAAAAAACTTTTTTATTTGACAAAACAATTTTTACTTTATCTTTCTTACTCCTAGTAAGGAGGGGAAGTATTGTAAAATGGGTCAAATTTTCGATATCGAATTTTCAACAGAAATATCCATTTTGAGGTCTCCCCTAAGTCAAAAACGTTTAGCAAATGGTCTATGTGTGTATGTATATGAACAGCATAGCTCAAAAATGAACAATCGTAGCAAAATTCAAACTTAGTATTTCGTTTAGGTATCACCAATGAATCTGACAGTAAGTTATGTGTCAAAATTCCTCAACCGGAAACACCAGTTTATTGAATCATTTTTTTTTTTTTTTTACGCGATTCTTTTGACGCGATTTTCTCAAAAATGATTCCGACGACTTTTCTTCAAACTTGTTATAACAACTACTAACACAAAGAGTTACAACTATTATGTTTAATATTTCTCTGGATAAATTCATTTAAGAAGAGGAGGGGTTAGATTTCGTCTAAATTACTATTTCAATTTACTATACAATTCTGTCATCAAAATAATATCAAACAATTGAATGTCTTGTTGAAATTCTGAGTTTGAAAAAAAATCGGATGACTGGAAGTGCGTTTTTATTGAATCGTATTTTTCAGTTTTCTGATATTTTCTCGAAAACTGCTGCAATGATTTTCTTTAAACTAGGAATGTGAACTACAAACATAAAGTGCTTACAACCTTCATTTGTAACATTTCTTCCGGTAAAGTCATTTTAAGAGGACTTTCGGGGGAGAGGTTGGGTAATGTTTTTCTACAAAGTGCTATCATAAATGATTGTACAATTCCACTATCCAAACAAAATTAATTAGAATTAAATAGATGGCCAAAATTGCGAGTTTCAAGAAAATTAGTAAACCGATAGTACGCTTTTACTAAACAGTTTTTTTTTCTGTTTTCGACGAACTCCAATGAATTTCATTAAATTCATTTTCAGAAACTATAAAATTTGTCAATTTTAATTTTAAAAACTGGAATAAGAGGAAGTTGTACGAGTCTTACACTAGATTTTTTATTTTTATTTTTAATTTTAGCTATTTTTTTTAACTAATTAAAATCATAAGTGCTCTATTAAATCGTGTAGCTCATAAAGTTAAAAAAAAAAAATAATCTAGTGCAAAGTATACACACGGCTTTCTCTTAGTGTAAAATACGTACTTAGTTACAATTGACAATATTTTTTAAAACTATTCAGGAGTCGTGAAGATTTTTTTCAAGTAACATGACATTCGAACAAAAAAAAGGTAAAAAAAAGGTGGTTGGTTCCGCAGAGCTGGAAAGCATCAGAGAATTTTCCGTGGTAGCCTGCTTCATTTTGTGGTCATCGACTGGTTTCGGGCGTTCGCCCATCTTCAGGATGCTTTTTCCAGACAGTGTGACAACACAGACTTGCACAGACCAAATTTAATTGACACACTTACGACTTTTATGTCTTACGACCACTTACGACTTGCACAGAGCAAATTTAGTATTCACACTTACGACTTTTACGTCGTAAATGAATTGTGTAAACTAAATTTGCTCTGTGCAAGTCTGTGTTGTCACACTGTCTGAAAAACGCATCCTGAAGATGGGGCAAACGCCAACAGAAATGTCTCTGATGTTAGTGTTCTGTTTGTAAAGTTAGTATCCCAAATTTGATTCTCATAAACTCAGTAATATTATGAAGAAAATCGTAGAAAGCTGAAACAAACGCACAACATGTTGTGCTTTCGGTCAATTGATTCTTTTCAAATAGTAAAATTTTGACCATACATTTAATTCTAGTTATTATTATGTTAATGATAGAGATGTATAGTAAATTTGAAATGGCACTTCAGAGAAAAGCATAATCACGCCTCCCACAAAAACCCTCTTAAATGAAATTATTGGAAAATATATTTAAAACAAAAAATACATATCAGAAGATTTTTCTTGTTGGCCGTTAGTTGTAATATGAAAACAATAATTAGTTGGCTTCTCGACCAATTGATGGTAAAAAAAAAACAAAACCAAAAAGTAAATTTTGTAATTGTTTTTTATTATGACAGTTCGACGTTTCGACAAACTTTGTTTGTCTTCTTCAGGAACAATACACAACAAAATTAAAGAAAAACAAAATTATAACATGAAACACAAACAAAAAACAATTATTGTAATCTCACCTATGTATTCGGTTTTTTTTGTTTGTGTTTCATGTTATAATTTTGTTTTATATTGTTCCTGAAGAAGACAAACAAAGTTCGTCGAAACGTCGAACTGTCATAATAAAAAAACAATTACAAAATTTACTTTTTGGTTTTGTTTTTTTTACCATCAATTGGTCGAGAAGCCAACTAATTATTGTTTCCAAAAAATACATACCTGTAGGTATGGTTACATACAAACTTTTATGAAGTTCTCAACTTGGTGTCCTTACAGAGAAAGTCGTAGAAGGTGGTAAGAAACTAAAAAAAAAAACTGTACAACGAAGTTGTACTGTTGATAAACCGATTTTCTTCGAAACTCGGAATTTCACTATCATATTTCATTGTAAATAATATTACATAGATGAGTAAAAATGAGTGGATACTATAAAATAGCTTTTATAATTTTATTAATTTTTACCAGGTATTTATTTAAATTTGTTGGGACTTTATCTGATCTCTGTGGAGCGCTTGTTTAAATTAATAAATATTAGATAAACATCAGTAAACCAGTTCAGAGTAGTTTTCATGCTTTCTCATGATAAAGATTTGTTCTTTGTTTCCAACTAACTCTGAAAACAAAATCTGTTAACAACATTTAATAATAATAACAGCCTTTATTACCTATTAATTATAAAATATACACAAAATACTACTTGAAAATAAACTTAAGACAGAAATAAGCAAATAACTCTTTAAAATAAAATAATTCTTACATTTGATAAAAGAAATCACTAAACTGAAATAAAACCCAAAATAAAAGAAAACAAAATAATTTAATTGGTAACTAGGCCCATCTTAGGGCAAAGGCCTCTCCTTGTTTCTTCCAACCATTCTTGTTTTGTGCTGCCCTGCTCCACAATACCCCACAAAATTTAGCCAGATCGTCATTCCACCTCAAGAACATTCTTCCTCTTTTGCTTGTTTTATCCAAAGGGATCCATTCAGTTAATATCATCGCCCAGTTATCCAACCTCATCCTGGCCACATGTCCTGCCCAATCCCATTTAAGCAATAATGCCGCTTTCACCTCATCCTTTAATCCGGTTTTCCTTCTAATTTCCGAATTCCTAATTTTTTGTGATCTTCTTATTCCCCGCATACTCCTTTCCATCGCAGATGGAAAGAAATAAAGAGTTGAGAGTAGCTCTAAGTCGGCACTTAGCTCTCTTGGTCAAGGTCCAGACCTGCGCTCCGTAAAGAAGGGAGAGGAGGATGCACGCCTCAAATACGCGGCTCTTTAACTGGATGTTCATTCTGCCTTTAAAAACGAATTTGAGGCTCCAGAATCTTTTCCAGGCTATGGCAATGCGTCTATTTACTTCTTTCAGGGTGCCATCACTGAATGATAAGAGCTGACCCAGGTAAATAGTGCTCTCAATCCATTTCAATTTATAGCCTTCAAGATATACATCCCCAGCACTATTATCATTAGTCATTAAATAAGTCTTTTCCTCATTTATCCTGAGTCCAGCTTCTTTTCCTCTTTCACTTAGTTCAGTGATCATGTAGGAAAGCTCTTGCAATGATTCTGAAAATAGTACCACATCGTCGGCAAAGCGGAGATTTGAAAGAAAAATGCCGCTAATTTTTATTCCTTTTCCGTCCCATTCTAAACCTCGGAAAACCTCTTGGAGAACACAATTAAAGAGAATGGGAGATAAAGGATCTCCTTGTTTAACTCCTCTCTTTACAGGAAAGTCCGGCCAAGTTTTGTCCAAAACTACCCTCGCTACACTACCCTTATACCAATTCTTAATCACCTGGACAATATTCCCATCAACCTCCTGGCTTATCAGACTTTTGATTAAAAACGAGTGATTAACCATATCAAAAGCCTTTTTGTAACAACATTTACTACATACTAATTAAAAGAAACGAAATTTTCTGTCGATTAAATTTAACAACCAATCCTTCAAAGAAATTAATACGAAATTAAAAATAAGCTATTTCTATATTTCTATTAAATATTACAAATTTACACCTACAAAACAAAGAAGAATTTTAACTAATCATTTTCTGAAGTCTCAATTATTCTTTTAAAAAAGGAATAAAGTGAATAGTTAATTCCATAGCAAACGAGAAGCAAGCATATTGTTTCGTTATTCTTTGTTTAGGGTTTACATAATCGATGATTCCCGTAGTTTATTCAAAATTAATTATGCAGCAATAAACTCTCAACTCTTTATTTCTCTTCCATTTGAAAATTCAGCTCATGTGAAATATGGTTGGTCATGATTTGAAATCTAATATATAAAAATACGTAATTGCTCTAGCTTCAATAGGCTGACAGTGATAAGAAACAAATCTTTTGGTAAAAATTGCCTAAAATGTAATTTCTTTAATGTTAAGAACTGGAATAAATATTATTAAGTATTAAGTGTCAAGATCTGTAGTTTCTAATTTCAGACTTTTCTTTCTCATTAGGCTGGTAATTAATTAGTTGATATTGTTGTCAGAAAGTTTTTCCTTTTTCTTGTTAATGAATTACAGACAGTTTTTATACTTACATCTTTACTTCGATTTATAACTTTTTTTTTTTGTTTACTCTTTTCGCTTTTTTTTTATCAATATAATAATAATAATAATAATAATAGTTTTATTTGCTTTCGGGGAGAGCCCCATACAAATAGAGTGGTATGAGATACATTAAATGAAAAATAAGTTTAAAGAAGACAAAGCACAACAAAAATACAATAGCAAACTGCTTGGAATAAAACATTTAAAATACATTTCTTAGACTTCAAAAATAAATTTGTAAAGTATTTACATAGACAATAGTAAACAAAACATAAAAATGACAATATTTGTAATTAGAACAGAAAAATATTATTGTATAAAAAGTATAATTAGGTTTCTTGTTTATCTCCTATTTATTGATATTTCAATGTTTATAAACAAACACATATTTTGTTTTATTATTTAGACATCATTCAGTCATTCATTATGCAGAAAAGATCGAACTTTTAATGAGCTAATTATATACAGGAATACTTGTTTTATTTTGATTTCATCACAAGTAGATAAGATAGTAATTAATTGATTCGTTGTTAAACTGTTAACATAGGGTATATAATAGTTACGGAACGGGGTATATATTGGACAAGTTGCAATAAAATGGTGAAGGTCCTCAACCACGCGACTATTGCACATTTGACAGAGCTCTTTAGGCTTTATAATATATACTAAGTTGTTATAGGTGAGTTTTATTTGATACTGACTTGATAGTCTGAGCTGAACAAAAATTTTTATAACGTTAAATGGTATAAAGCTACTTAAATTTGAAGGTAATAAACTAACTTGTTTAGTAGTAAACATTTCTTTATATAGTAAGTTATATCCACCAGAGTTGAGCATATCAATGTCACTACATTTTAGACAATCAGAATATTTATTTAAAATTTTGGGTAATTGTTTTAAGAATTTATCAGGATCAGACTCTAATAATATATCGTGGCAGTTAATTTTGTAAAGTAGATTATGAATTGTAGATTCATTGTAAAGTAGAGAGAGGGTCCGATATGTTCACGTACATGTGCATGTTACATGTTTAGTCTTCGAACGAGGCAATTCGTGTCCAGTAATGGACGGATTTGGTGTTTTATCAATATAATATCTTGTTTAATATTTTGTTACGGAATTGTAGCATTTTTGGATTGTTATCTAACTTCGTCAATCTAGAGTTGGCATTCTGTGGATTAACCAAAAAGACTAAATACTAGTTGAAATTTTCACACAGTATGTTAACTTAATTACTAAACATAGTAATTAGTGAATTTGCAAACACGATAGCCATTATTCATAATGAGTTTGTTCCATGATTCTTGGGATATTTTAAACCTAAGCTTACTGTAGGTTAAGATACACAAGATGCTTGCAGAATGAGGAAATAATATCTTAATCGGCGACTGAGTTTCCAACGCTACAAGCATATACATTGGATAAAACTGTATCTACTGCATTCGTCTTCCATGCAAGCTTCAAATTTTTAATAAGCTTCAAATATTTGAGACTCCGACTTTGATTCTAATAAACAGAAATGTCATGTGTCTTAATCATTGGACCGAAAGCCTTAGAGTTTTAGCCCTGTTATATCTAATAGACATTAAGGTCAACGAGAGTCTGCAATAATTTTTAAAACGCGATTTTGTTTTACATTCAAAAGATAAAACTATTATTAAATAAATAAAAATAAATAAAATGAAATCTATTGAAATAAAAAAAAATCTATAATAATGACAATGGTATAAGATAAATAATAAATTTACAATTTACAATACACTGAAATACAGTATAATAAATTATTGTTTAAATAGTACAATACAAATTCAGTAATTGAGTGAAAGACCTAAACTGGATAAGGAAAACCATTTTGTGCCTTGATAAGTAGGCTAGTTGTTGTAGTTTCACTTGAGCCAAGTAATCCGTCAGCCGTGTCAATTGCTGCAATTTGTCTTTATCTCCCACCCGAACGTGTCTACAACAAGTGAACACCAAACCGGCCGCCTCACTTCTCTACCAGCACACCGCCAAACATAACTGTAAATCTTTACTCCATTTTACAAATTGGGCATTGGTAATTTGTCATGTTTTCATTATTAATTTATATGAAAAATTATTAATGTAATTTGTATTATTTTTAATAATTATAGTTGTAAATATTTATTATAATCATTAATTTTTGAAATATTTAATTATGTTAAATAATTTTCTATTTAGGGTATCGCAACGAGAATGGACTCCCTTTAACTTGAATATAAGAAGTAATTTTCCTTTTGTAACTAATTCCCTCTCCTAATTTAATCTAATATTTTCGAATATGCCATCAATTTTCAATTTTATTTATTTTTTTATGTACTCTAAAGTGGCGGATCCCTCGGGAACTAAAGAGATCTTATATCAAATGGAACATCGTACTTCTTTGCAAATTTGAAAACTAATTTTTTTCATTAAATAGTACCATTTCTTTTAGGAAGCGTTGCAATGACTATTGCATTTTACATATTGACATGAAATCCATATTCTTTTTATTTCCAACTGATTTAAATGATTGAAAAATTAAATAAGGAAACCTAAAAAGCAGACCATCTTGGAAGTGACCAGCTTCAGTATCTCCAGTGATCGTCGTTTGTATCAAGGACATTCCTTTCGCACATTTCCAAAACAGATAATGATTAAAAAATTTTTGCTGACACCATATTCTAGAGCATTCTTATGAGATGATGATGAATACAAAAAAAATTGCTTAAAATAAGTATATATTGAATAATTCAAAGTTGAATTAAAATAAAGACAGTTAATTTCTAGGGGTTACTATTTAATAAGTATAATAAAAACAATTTAAAAAGGACAAAAAAAAAACAAATGACAAAATAAGACAACAAATTAATATTTTGAAGCCCTATTGTAATGGATTGATTGCCGGTTCATGTCTTGTACCGCCCACAGCTACATAACTTAAGCCCTGAAGGCACTTTCCTCACACCAAATAGTCTCAAGACTGGTATGGGACTGCCTACTTGCCCTCACCGAGGTGGGTACTCGGAATAAACTGACACTCGCCTGGGTGCCTGGACATGCGGGGTTCCTGGGCAATGAGAGGGCGGATGCCCTAGCGAGGGAGGGCTCGCAGGATACCTTTATAGGCCCCGAACCCTTCTGCGGCTTGTCCAGGAGCCTCATTCAAACTTCTATCAGGGGGTGGATAGAAGATCAGCGTCTGCGTTGGTGGGAGGGAAAACCAGGACAGAGGCAGGCAAAGCTCTTCATTAAAAGACGTTTGCCTAAATTTACCAAAGACCTACTGAGCCAGACCCGAAGGGATATAAGGTTAATTGTGGGTTAAAAGTCTACTAACAGGGCATTGTAGGCTGAATAGACACATGCACCACCTACAACTTGCGGATAGTGCGGTATGCCGATTCTGCAAGGTAGAGGAGGAGACCCCGGCGCACATCCTTTGTGAGTGCGCCGGCCTGGCGAGGATTAGGTTTCTTCAATTGGAGACGGGCAATCCCGAAGCTGAAAGCTTCATGACGGAGCCGCTCTCAGCTTTGCTAGGATTGATTAGGAGGGCAAAGCTGGGGGCTGTTCTGTAACTTAAGGGGATCCACAATAGACCTCAATTTGTAGGTCGCAGTGGAATGAGGCTCACCCCCCCCCCTGCTTCTATTCTATTCTACATAACTTAATATGTCACATGAAACGTTAAGAAGAATTGGAATAAATTCAGTATCATACATAAACGCTAGCGACAATCAACCAGCAAGAAGTCTGTGATTCAGTCTTGCGGTCACAATCATCAAGTAAACATCATTACCAACACTCTGCCAGCTCAGTCTGTCATTCTCTCACGTACCATCTCTTTCTATATCAATTGTGTAAAGTCCTTGCAGTATTCTACAATAATACAATATATTCAGTGCTCAGTTTGTGTAACTTTTTTCCTGTACAATTTCCTCTAAGCAACTCACCTAAAATACCATTACACTGTTAATAGAGAATTAACAGGAAGTAAAAAATAGGACCCACATCATAAAATAAAATGATGGGAAAACAAGATACAAAGGGGAAATATATAGATGCAATTCAAAATATTTCCATTCGCCGGAATGAAGTACTTCACGGCAATCGGATGTCCGGTTTTTAATATTAACATAATATAGGTATATTTAGGTGAAATGATTTTGTCAAATTTATTATCTCAATAGTGTCAATACTCAAGGAATTTGGAAGTTGGCTTATGTGAAGTTTAAGGTTCGACGTGTTGGCTGAGAATACCCCGTGTATCGTCAGTTCGTAATTTTTTAAGGAAGGAAACAGATATAGATGGAATTAAGGTGATTAGAATACTGGAATAACTCTTGTCGGATAGCTACATTTCACAAGAGTGGCATAAAGAGCATCCAAGGCAAAGCAAAAGTGATTAACGGCGACTAACTTGTGTAGGCAACTGTTTAGGACGACGCTTACAGACAAGACTCTGTGAATAGACACGGTTAAACAGATAGTATGATACTTTTACAGAGAAAGGAAATGGGATTACCTCCTCTCTTTATTTAAATTACATCCTTATAAAATTAATGAAAATTGCAAGGTCATTAATAATCAAATAAATAAATAAAATAAATAAATAAATTCCTCTAGAGCAAAAATATAAAATACGATAGAAAATTAAAATCGATAATAAATACTGAACTATTACCATATTCTGAAGTAATAACCGAGTTGTGATACAAATAACTTTATTTAAACTTGATAAATAAAAACAAAATATAATATTATAAGCCTTTTATTTTCTCTAGCGGCTGCAAAACGAATATTGCAAGTGTATTAAATTTTTAAACCCAGATTAGGTCGCGGTGGAATTAGGGCTTATACCACCTTCCTTTGTTAATCTAATCTAAATATTTTTAAAATTAAGTTCTTTAACGGAAGTAGTGAGAAGGAAATGTTTCTAGCACATGATGTATGTGTTTGTGTGTTTGTGTAAATGTATGTATGTATGTGTGTAGCGTGTGTGTGAAAAAAATATTTCAAAAAAGAAAAATCGCAGAAAGCCCAGTTTTCGATTTCAGTGCCACTAAGACCTAATACATAAATGTTTCCAACTAAATCCGTCACTCAATTTTAAAAGTTACAAAAAACTAGAAGTTTTTTTTTTTTCACTATTTCGCAATTTTCTGAAAATGATTCCAAAAAATTGTCTTTAATCTTCACTTGCTGGCTTCATACGCTATTATTTTTATTTGAAACATTCTTCTGGGAAAACTTATGGTTGGGATTTATGGTGGAGTTCAACTTTAGACTTTCGTCTAAAATACCATTTCAGTAAACCCTATGACGCAACAGCCCATGAAGGGGCCAAGGCTTGCCAGACGGCGATTTGAATAGTAGGGCGTGTGGTAAGCATGCCGCAGTTCCCAGGCTGTTTAGTTCCGGCCTTCGCTGCCTAGGGCTCTACTAAACTATAGCTTCCCACTTTTTATCACTATGCTGGGTCAACATCGACTTTGCCTTCCCGGGAATCGAAGTGCGTTAGCCACTAGACCAACTCATTTCAGTAAACTTTACGATTATATGAAATACACGCTCACTTACATACAGACCATTCACTAATAACCTTTATTTTTCGAATTTAGAACACTTCAATTCGTCTATTTCTGGTGAAAACCCTAATTTCAATATTTAACATGATCGCAGCACTTTTGCACTTTCTTTTACGACAATAACAAAAATAATAATTATGGTTGAATAATTAGAATCTGAAGATGTATCTTAAGGCGAATTATGAGTATAAGGAACTTTGCAAATCAAAACGTAAAGAATATTATCAGTCAGTTAGAGAAAAATTGAAAAAAATAAATGATGTTAAAGATTTCTGGAATCTAATAAAGCAATTTAAATGCAAAAATTTTAATAAAGAGTATAACATAAGCGGTGAACAATTCAAAAACTATTTTAATCAATTGCTGAACCCCCAGTTATCTGCCCCATTAATGCATTATGCCGAGCCCGATTGGTCAGATATTGAACTGGATAAAAGTATCACTTTAGGGGAGCTCGAATTCGTGCTAAGTAGAGCCAATAAAGCCCCTGGACTTGATTCTGTGCCTTACGAATTTTTTAAAAATTCGCCGAATTGTGTTTTGGCTCAACTATTAAGTATTTTTAACTATTTTTTCGATATCGGTATGGTACCTAAGAGTTTCTCTGAGTCTGTTTTGTACCCCTCTATAAGAAAGGAGATACTCAATCGGTGGAAAATTTTAGAGGGATATCCTTTATTAACGTGGTATCTAAATTATTCACGGCAATTTTATTGAACCGTCTATGGAATTGGGTAAATTTAAACAACATTCTTAATGAGTATCAGGCTGGACTCCGCCCCGGTTATTCGACAGCTGACCATATCTTTACATTATTTAGTATTGTTAAGGTTATCCTGTCGAAAAAGCGTCAAAAATTGTATGCCTTTTTTATAGACTTCAAAGCAGCATTCGATTGCATTGATAGGAAGGCATTATTCTTCAAATTATTTAACCTGGGCTTATCTCGCAAATTCATTACTGTACTTAAAAGTTAATATACTAACACAAGAGTTACCGTGTTCCATAAAGAAGGTTTGACAGATTTCTTTGATACGTCTGTTGGTTTAAGACAGGGGTGTTTGTTAAATCCTCTTTTATTCGCGTTATTCCTAAACGATTTACATGATAATATTGGGGAAGGCATAGAGATCGGGGGTGTCAATATAAGATGTCTCTTGCATGCGGATGACGTGGTCATTTTGGCACCCTCCCCAGTAAAGCTGCAGAGAATGATTAATAATTTGGAAAAGTATTGCCAGGCGTGGAATTTGAGCATAAATCTTGCCAAATCCAAAATTATGGTTTTTCGAAATGGGGGTAGACCGTCTAAGTATGAGAAATGGAGACTAGGAGGTGAACTTGTTGAAGTGGTGAAGGAGTACAAATATTTGGGGGTAATTGTTACCCCCGGACTATCTCTCGGCCGCCACTTCTCGGAGAGGGTGAGTCAGGCGAAGTTTGGTTTGAATGCAGCTTGGCACGGTTTTATGATGAAAAAGGATATCCCTTATTCATCCAAATTGGAGGTTTATAAATCGGTGTCTCGAGCGATAATAAGTTATGGCAGCCAAGCTTGGGGTTTCGAGCCATACGACCAGCTTGAGAAATTAAAACGGCTGTTTATCAAAAAAGTATTTTTATTGCCGAAATATGCTCCCAACTATATTCTGGCATACGAAACGGGTATTAATTCAATCTATTCCCATACGCTAAAAGTCCACTTTGCTTAGGTTACAAAGGTTTTGGAATTGCCTGCTTTTCGTTTGCCTCATATTCTGGCCAGTGAAGTTATTTCTAAAAAAGTTTATTGGTACAGAAGGTGGTAGGAGCTGGGGCAAAGTTATGGCATCCAAATAGATGTTGCTAATGTTTCTGAGCTACGGAAAGAATTAAGAACCGTTAGACAGTTTGTAGAAGAGTCAGAGCAACATTATAATTTTAAAAGATGTTTAGAATCGAGATTCAGTCTATATTCAGATCTCTGCGCACTCAGTATGTATACCCCATATATAAATAATGAGTTTGACGGACGAGCCATAAGTATAATATTTAAGTGCAGGGCTGAACTGTTAAATTTGAATTGCAAACCGTGGAAACAGGAGGGTGCTGATATATGTCCTCTCTGCAGTTTTGAACAAAAAGAGGATACCTTGCACTTTATTGGTATATGTCAGGGATTGAGAGAATTAAGGGTACGCTGGTTAGGCAAGGGTTCATGTACCAAGGAGGAAGTGCTTTACTTACTGAGAGGAGTAAACTGGTACCAGTTAGTAAAGTTTGTGCAACATGCCTTAGTTTTTCGCAAGTAGTCATTGTCATAAAGATTTATTTTTTAGTTATTCTAATTTTTCTTTTATTTCATTTCATTTTTATTACAATGCAGTGAATATGTTAACTGGTATCGATTGTCCAGCTTATATATCATTACAATTTGTTTTTATGTATCTTTTTATTATTATTTTCTTATTGTATTCATCATAAAGTAATTAATAACACAGACCTCGACAGACGGATATATTCCATGTCTATGAGTTGTAATTATTTGTGTTATAGAAGTGTCATGTAATTTATTTTATTTTATTTAATTAATAAACTCATTTCATTCATTCATTCAATTAGAATCTGAATCAGATAGTATAATGGATATGTTAGGTGGAGAGAGTTTAGGTCTGGTTGATGAAATGAGAAAAACTTGGTTAAACTGGTTAACTATGTATAATAATAAAGAGACACAGTCTACCTGAACTTTACAATAGAGAATGGTTAGGGTATAGTGGTATGAAAATGATACGAAGTGACTGGAACTGTGTCGAACTGTCTCTCCACGGACTATCCGTCGCTGTATTTATACCGTTTGTCCCACTCCAGCCCGAGAGAGTGGAATGGGTTCGTTTCTCTTCTCTTTACTCTCTTTGGTTGCTGTTATATCATCCGTTAGGTGGAGAGAATTTAGGCCTGGTTGATGAAATTAGAAGACTTGGTTAAACTTTTTAACTATGTATAATAATAAAGAGACACACACAGTCTGCCTGGACTTTACTATAGGGAATGGTTAAGGTAGAATGGTATGAAAATGACACGAAGTGACTGGCGAGATGATGAACTATAGTGAACTGTTTTGAACTGAATCGAACTGTCCCCACGGACTGTCCGTCACTGTATTTATACAGTTTCTCCCACTCCAGTCCGAGAAAGTGTTTGGGTTCGTTTCTCTTCTCTTTACTCTCTTTGGTTGTTGTTATATCATCCGTTAGGTGGAGAGAAATTTAGGCCTGGTTGATGAAATGAGAAGACTTGGTTAAACTTTTTAACTATGTGTAATAATAAAGAGACACACACAGTCTGCCTGGACTTTACAATAGGGAATGGTTAAGGTAGAATGGTATTAAAATGACACGAAGTGACTGGCAAGGTGATGAACTATAGTGAACTGTTTTGAACTGAATCGAACTGTCCCCACGGACTGTCCGTCACTGTATTTATACAGTTTCTCCCACTCCAGTTCGAGAAAGTGGTTGGGTTCGTTTCTTTTCTCTTTACACTCTTTGGTTGCTGTTACCGACAGCTATTATGTAAGTAGTTACTGATGGATAATAAGCAATAATGAATGTAATGACTCTGATATCAATTTCCAGGTTAATATATGATTTCAATCTCAAATGGTATGAAATTGAGAGAATTGCAATTTACATTGCAACTAGTATTATATTTCGTTAATAATAATAATAATAATCATTTGCAATCGTAATTCATTAAAAGCAAATTGTTAACTGATCACAAAGATCAAATTTCAAATTGTAGCATCACTGCAGATGACATTCAAGTTGGTGGCCTGCGAGACAACAATACGGAATGAACGTGATAATGAATATTTACGTACATACAAAATAACATCATTGTCATATAAATACTGCAATCGATAATTTATTTGAAACAACTATTTCCGTTTCAATGAACAATTTTGATTAAATTGAGAAACATTTTACTGAAGATGGAATATATTTTGTTAATTTTGTATATATGTGTGTGTGTGTATGTGTTTGTGTATATGTCCAACAGTTGTTACTACGCCGTGTTAGGTAAATAATGTATTTTCATGGCCTCACAAAGCTGCAGAATTCATGCACTGTAATTAATTGGCCAGTCAATTAGTTGTATCAATTAAACAAACTGATCAAGCGTTACCCTGCCTATTTGTATGTGACCCCACACTACGTAATGGTGGTGATATATATTACGAAAAATTCAATACAATGCCTCATAATGGCTAAAACATAATTATCGCAATATAATTGCATTTATTTATTTATTTATTTTTTTGTTCTATCATTACCATTAAACTTTTATAAAAAAAAAACAAAATCTGGTGTGAAACACTCACACGACTTTCTCTTACTGTGAAATAGCAAATTTTTTTCACACTTCTAATTTATTATTAGTGTTTAAAAACCTTGGCATTTTTATGAAGAAAATTACACATAAAAAACTGGAAAAACCTTTCAGTAAAGTCGCATTTCCTGTCATCCGATTTTCTAGATAGAATTGTGCAATAACTGAAATAGCACCTTAGAGGTAACCATAATCCCATCCTTCCCCGAAAAGTGCCCTTAAATGAAATTTTTCCCAAAGAAATGTTGCAAATAGAAGTTGTAGTTCTTTGTATTGCGTAAGTTTAAAGAAAAAATATTGGAGCTGTTTTTTGAGAAAAATCACAAAAACTGGGGGGGAAAAAATTACATTCAGTAAAGGGGTGGCACTTCCGGTTGATGGATTTTGCTCGAAATCTTCCGAGTCTGATGCGTTTTAGTACCTGAACGGAATACCATGTTTGAATTTCTTGCAACTTTTTGTTTCTGAGATATTTTTTTCACACAAATCCACACTCACATAGAGACGATTTAAAAAAAAAAAAAAAACACTATTTTGGACTCAGGGGACCTCAAAACGTGTATTTCCGGTGAAAACACAATTTCAAAAATCTTCCACCGGAAAAAACAATCGCAATACTTCCTCTTAACTATTATTAGTAAGAGAAAGTAAAAATAAAAAAATAAAAAACTGCAAGTTATTAATAAACTTCATGTAACTGAAAATATACGTACATACAGTGAGGAATATAGATGATAGAATTGTATAATATACGAGTATATTGAAATGGCACTACAGAAGAACGCCTAACCTCACCTCACCTTTGGAACCACCCCGCTTAAATGAATTTTCCTAGTATATTTTTTCCAGAATGAAAGCTGTAACTACTTCCTTTGTGTTTTATTATTATTATAAGTATTTTATTTTAAGAATAATACAAAAAAAAAAAATGATAAAATTAAAATCTTTCAATAATTGACTGTATAACAAAATAAATATATGAAAAAAAGGAGCTTAAGTACAAATGCATGGCAATCAGCCGCCTGCTAGAGTTTACAGCCATAAAAAGAAAAACACAAAATGAAAAAAGAGAAAAGATGAAAAACAAAACAGAAATCTTAATAAAACTAAAAGAGAAGTTAATAAGATAGGAAAGTAAATAAAAGTGTTGTAACATATCTATGGTGTGATACAAACAATTTTATAAATTAGAATAGAAAAGCTGAAAAATTAAGAGAAAAAATCTGAGACCCTTATCGTGCCTAATTCTCCAAGCGTGGCAAGCATAAGCAATTAAAGGATAGTGTTAAAGCCTCGATTAATTCAGAGACATAATAATTTTTAAATTTTAAGTTTAATGTGTAATGCAATCGTTTGATGTGATTCCTGATGTAGTAGATGTCTTGAAGAGGGCGGAAGTTAGTTGAGAGATTTTGGAAGTTAGTGCATCGAATTATTAATACGGATTTTATAAAAATAAACTGTATTTTAACAATAATTTTAACGTAATAAAGGGTAACTAATAATAACAAAATACTTAGGAATAAATAGAAGATAAATAACTAATAAATTAGACTGATGAAATAACGAACTAAGATGCACAACTCAAGGATAGTAAGTTTAAATAAAACTGTGTATAGATGCGTAAACTGCTGCTCGTGTATATAGCGACGTGCTCGTATAGTCGTATATGATATAATCCTCTCTCGTTGTATATGATAGAGTTTATATATTGGTGTTGGCCACACTCACACCAAGACATCTGTCCTAGTGTGCGACCTTGTGCGACCTTCGTAGTTTGGTGACCTTATTTAGGTTAGTGGCCAACCTTATCGGTGCTTGCTTTTGATGTAAGGTATTGAAAAGGTCTTTGTTGTTGTTTGGCCTGCTAGGTCGCTGGTTATAAATTATTCTTTTATTACTGCCATCCTTTGTTAAGATAGCAGCTGGCTGAACCACTTTGACATTAGTATGACTTTCCATGTCATTAAAAATGTAACATAAACAATCCCTTCCCCTGCAGTGCACTACATCAAACAATAGGACTTTGGACCTTTGAAGTTGAGCGGAGCTATAGACAGTCTTGGGTCAAGCTATACTAGTTAACTTATCTGTTTTTTGTCTGTCGGCAGTTCAGCTGGATGCAGTTGGAAAAATTCTAGTTATCATTGCTTGATTAGTTTCCTTCTCTCTGCGGTCTTACCGCCCACCAGAGAATATTTCCGTCACCAGGACGATTACCAGGGCGCCCAGTCGTCCATTCAGCGCCCAGCCTCTACCAAGCGCTCCGGCGCTTTATACTCTTCCAGCTCATTCTACAGGCAAATATAATTTCGTATATGCCGGCCGGCACGAGCCTCAGGTACCCAACTTTGAAATATTTAATTAACTAGGAGCTTCGAAAAAAAGTAATGACTTCATATATAAATTTGTACCGGTAATATAAAATTCAGTTCAATCTTTCGTAATATATGCTCTGCCCATAGTAAGAATTACAATTTATGTCATTTATATTATTTTTCTATTATATGTATTGATTATTGAACTCCAATAAAATGAATTGTGATTCTGTGACTAATGGTTGGTTTTCCCTTATTTTCTAATACAATCTTTTTTTTTTTTTTTTTACCAAGCAACCAGCTGGGAATTCCTAAGGCTTCACGGCGGGAATGTTTTTGACTATTTGCGGGAGCCTTAACAGATGGCAAGACAGTTGTCCAGTTAGGTAAACAATAATTTCTCCTTCGGAAAGTGAACATGTGCCGTGATGGAGAAGCCGCACTTCAAGTAACGCAGGACATTCTGCCAAGAAATGAAACAAATCCTCTCACGCCTGGCAATTACAAAGAGGATACATCTTTCGTTCTGAATCTTTCGACCACCAAAGGGTGTAGTTGAGGTATAATAAATAGTTGCGCTCTTAGTTTCAACAACTAACATATTTCTGAGAGTTTGAGGTTATTAAATAGGGACGATGTTACAGATGACTTATCTAATTAAATTTTTATATAAAAGAAAAGCGATCAGAGTCCCTTGCACGACAAAATGGCTATTCTAGGCGAATGGACCTAATTTTATTAAGTAAGTTCGTGCGTTATTCCCTCCGTTTATCTCGATCATAATGAGTACAGGATAGGCCATTGGATAAAAATCACGTGCCATCGAAAGCCAATATTAAAACCAAAACAGGTTTCTTGTGAATAATTTCGGTTGCAATAATTTTCAGCAGTCAATGATTGTCAGAAGCTAAAGTCCTGAGGCAATTTTTGAAGTGTAGAGCAAGGGTGAAGATCGCTAACGGTTCAAGAGCATTTTCTTATGATTACTTGTTATATCAAATTTACAGAAAATCATTAGCATACTTTTATGGATAACTGAAAAAAAAATAATTCAATAAAGTAAAACTGTCCAGTTGACCGATTTTGAACAAAACTTTTTTGTCGTATCTCCTGGTACCACCTAAACGAAATATTAAGTCATAGTTTTCTGCAATTTTCCAATTTGAGTTATTACTTAAGTAACAGGAAGTATTGTAATCGTGTCAAATTTCCGATATAATTTTCGACCGGAAATATCCTTTTCGAGGGGCCCTGAGGCCCAAAAAGTGGTTTTTAGCAAATGGTCTGTGTGTGTGTGTGATGTATGTCAACAGCATAGCTCAAAAACGATAAACCATAGAAAGTTGAAACGTGATATTCCGTTTAGGTATCACCATGGCATCTGACAGTACATTATCTGTCAAAATTCCTCAACCGGAAGTACCACTTTACTAGTTGTGTTTTTTTTTCCTTTTTTGCGATTTTCTCAAGAATGGTTCCAACGATTTTTTTTAAACTTGTCATATCAACTACTCATACAATGAGCTACAACTATTATTTAAAACATTTCTCTAGGAAATTGATTTAAGGGCACTTTTGTGGGAGGGGTGGGGTTAGGTTTTCATCTAAAGTGCTGTTTCAGTTTATTAGACAATCCTGTCATCTAAATAATGTAAACTAGAATTGAATATGTTGTTGAAATTCCAAGTTTGAAATAAATGGAATAACCGGAAGTGCATTTTTATTGAAATGTATTTTTCACTTTTCTGGTATTTTCTCAAAAAATGGCTCCAATGATTTTCTTTAAAGTAGGAATCTGTATTACACATACAAGAAGCTACAACTTTTATTTTAATTGTTTCTCCTGATAATGTCATTTAAGGGGGCTTTAGGGGGGAAGAGTAGGGTTATGTTTTTCTCTAAAGTGCTATCATATTGATTATACAATTCTACCATCCAAACAAAATGAATTAGAAATAAATAGATGACCAAAATTCCGAGTTTCAAGAAAATTAGTAAAACGGAAGGGGGCTTTTACTGAACAGTTTTTCAGTTTTCGATGAATTTTGACGAACTCTGACGAGAGAAAGAGAAACACTTTATTCGTAAAGAATTGTCAGTGGGGCTGCTCGACAATGTCAAGTTGCTAACACACACAGCTTACCAATCAATCGAACTGACATAAACAAAGAAAGAGGAAACAATACATTATTACACAGATTAAATCATTAAACAGATAATTTTGTTTTGTTATTGTTTCCCACTTTTTGACAACAGACCTGTGTGCGCGTCATAAGACATTAGTCTAACTGTAGATGTGGTGGTTAATGATGGCAAGAGAGTCTATAATAATCTCCTCCGTTAGCCTCGGCAATATATTCAGGTCTATCTATACCGACCTCGTCCCAGAATTCCACCGTTTTCTTTGGAATAGTCCCCCGAGCACCGAACCATAGATCACGCACGCACTTTATAGTCCCGTTCCCCAAACATATCTCTACACTTCTCGGAGATGTATGTAATAAATTTGCAAAAATGGCACGCTTTTCTGTGTCGACCTTATCCCCCTGCTGTGGATCGTTATTTTCATAACGCACCGTCGGATCAATGATGTACGCTAGTCTGCTGTCCCTTTTAAAGGCCACTATATATGCATATCGCGCAGAGCCCTCATCAACAGCGTACAACAGCCCTAAGAGACTCTACGATCGCGTGCTTGACCCTGTGATGCCGCCTAGTCACGAGGAGCATATTGTGTGGACAATTTCCGAGCACATGTGCCGGTGTTTCGTTCTCTCTACCGCATTTGCGGCACAGGGGTCCAATATCTCCTGCTGAACTCGTGGCAACTCCGGGAAGGCCCTTGAGTGGAGCACAATTTATGTTTAATTTTATCGCGGTGGTCCACTCCGAGCCTGAGAGCACTAACTATATGTAGTACACTAACTATAAAATTTGTCAATTTCAACTTTGAAAACTGGAGTAAGTGAAAGTTGTGTGAGTGTTTTCCACCATATTTTTTTTTTTTTTTTTTTTTGCCTTACCAACACATACCCCCAGACCATTTCTAAAAATAAAAATAAAACAACTTTTCTGACTAAGGAGACCTCACGACTCACCCATATTTTGGTTGAGAACTTAATTTAGAAAAATTGACAAGAGAAATAAAACTTTTATTAAAAAATAGTTAAACTTTCTCTAGAAGAGTTATAGTCGCAAAATTCGATGGTAATAAGAAAATGATCGGAGCTGTCGTATTGCTGTTGCGACACCCTTCATATACGAGGGTGGTTTGAAAATTTCTCTGAATCACCGCTAGATATCAGTGCTAGAGCAACGAGGTTCCCGCGCAATAATCGCACATCCTTTGTGAGTGAACACGTGTCGCGTCAATGCTCTTGCTGCAGGAGAGTGGTAGTGACGACTCTTTGTTGTTGTTCCCGCGTAGTGATTTGTGACAATGGAAAAAACTGAGATTCGAGCAGTGATTAAGTACTTTGTAAAGAAAGGTATGAAAGCAAAGGAAATTCATGCCGACTTTCAGAACACACTGGGGGACTCTGCTCCTTCATATTCAACTGTTGCCAAGTGGACCTGCGAGTTTAAATTTGGTGGGGAGAGCTTAGATGATGATCCGCATAGTGGACGGCCAAAAAGTTCTACGACCCCAGAATTTATCGCAAAAGTGCATAAAATGGTCATGGAGGATCGTCGACTGAAAGTGCGAGAGATTGCTGAAGCTATAGGGATGTCATCTGAACGGGTATATCACATTTTAACCGAAGAATGGGGAATGAAAAAATTATCGGCAAAATGGTTGCCGCGGCTCTTGACATTGGACCATAAACGCACCAGATTGGAAATGTCCGAACAAAGTCTGGCCCGTTTTCAGCGCAACCAACAAGATATTTTGCGCCGGTTTGTGACTACAGATGAAACTTGGGTCCACTATTATACCCCAGAGACAAAACAGCAGTCAAAGCAGTGGTTGAGTCACTACCACCAAAGAAAACAAAGGCAGTACGTTCGGCCGGAAAGGTCATGGCCTCAGTTTTCTGGGATGCAAAAGGCATTCTGCTGATAGATTATCTTCCTACTGGCCAAACAATTACGGGGCTACTATGCAAACCTCCTAGACCAACTACAGGAAAAGATACGCGAAAAAAGGCCTAGTTTGGCAAGGAAGAAAGTCATCTTTCATTAGGACAACGCCCGCCCGCACACAAGTGTTATTGCCATGGCAAAACTTCATGAACTGAGGTACGAATTGTTGCCACATCCACCTTATCACCTGATTTGGCACCATAAGACCTTATTCTTCCCCAAGCTGAAAATTTCCTCGGTGGACGGAGATTTCCTACAACGGAAGAACTGACAGCCGAATTGGAGAGGTACTTTGCAGGCCTGGAGGAATCTCATTTTCGAGATGGGATAAAGGCATTGGAACATCGCTGGACCAAATGCATTAGTCTACAGGGAGACTATGTTAAAAATAAAATCAGTTCCACCGAGGTAAGAACACTTCTTTCTAGTACATTCCGAGAAATTTTCAAACCACCCTCTATTATAATATCATGCATTTCTGCATACATGTTTTACATAATCGGCGCTTAAAAACGCTGTTTTTCATAAAAAAAACTCTATTTTTAAAATTAAATAAGATCGCATAATTTCATCCAGAAGAGCAAATAGCTGGAACAGAAATATGAAAATACATATATACTAAATGAACGGCTAGATTCACTCGATTGGGAAGAAGCAGAAAAAGTGCTAGATAATCTATTTTCAGTTCCTTGTAAGGTTTTTTCTTTTTGTTATGTTATATTATGTATCATAATGATAAGAGGGAATGATATGCAATTGATAATGAGTTTATGAGGTGGCGATTAATTATCTCAAATCCAATTGCACTATCCAAATCCACTGTGTTTGATACACATTAATGCAAATGTTGCTCGCAGTGGATTCCTTGAATGACGGCCATGATCTAAAGTAGTGGATAGTAGACATCTATCTTCATGTAAATAACGGAGTGGATTAAAGCTTAATCAGATGATATGTATAGTGACATGTAATTTAATAACGTATCTCCTTATCCTTCTTCAGCCTTTTATTAACGTTAATTCGTTTAAATTTAGTTGAAAATGCTTGGAATATAAATTTATTACAAATTGATTGAATTGACATTAACAAGAAATACTCGTGTTCTTCCTCCTAACACAATATTTCAATAAGAATTGTAGAATAGAATGTAGCCCATAAATTCCAATTTCTAGCCATTGTGTTCCATTACGCTATGGAGAAACTATATATATGTGTTTAAGACTAGCAGATGTGCCCTACAGTATGGTTATAGTATCTAGCCAATACCAACCACTACTAAGCACAGCCAACAGCAATTCTTCTTGCTTTTTATTAATTATATAAAAATTAACAAATGAATGATAGATAGATATAATCTCGATATGATATTTTAAACACCTTCCCAATTGCCAGTTCATTAAAACCTTATTAATTGCATCTTAATAAACCTTATTTATTGTCAAAAAAAGGTTGGTTCAATTATAAATAATAGATCTCCATATTATAATTAAAACAATGAACGAATAAAATAGAAAAGTAAATTCCCTTATTCATTGAATTGTAAACAGTGAGTTTATGTGTTCTCTCAAAGTTCAATTCAATTTCTTTTCACTTAAAGTTATAAACTTAGAAGCAGAGTTGACATCAACAAAAAATAATAATAATTGTAACCAAATAATTGTAACGACCTCCTAGACACTGTCCTCCCTATCCTTGACACCTCAGTTTCACATATATTTAAATATGTGGACGATTTATTTCTCATCGTCAACCCCAATGACATTTCCCTAATCTTACACCATTTTAACTCTTATCACAGCAGACTCCAATTTACAATTGAAAGAGAACAAACCAACAGCCTCCCCTTCCTCGACACGATCATAATCCGGAATCCAGACAACACTTTAACTTATAACTGGTACACGAAACCGACTTACTCAGGACGACTTCTTCACTACTTATCTGACCACCCTTTCCACCAAAAAGTCAACACTGCAAAAAACTTAGTGAACCGTGCCCTTTCACTCTCCCATCCCGCCTTCCACAATGAAAACATCAAAAAATCGAGAAAAATCCTGTCCTCCAATGGTTACCCTTCACACATCATAAACAATATAATCAAAAAAGCATTGACACCAACATTGCACACACCTCACACTAGTAATTCCATCAACACCACGAATGTACCTATCCACAGATCTCTTATACACATCCACTCTCTCTCCCAAAAAATAAACAAATCCCTCAAAAAGCATTTCTCCAATCTCATTACAGGCTTCACTAACACTGATAAACTTTCCAAACTATATACCAAACTAAAAGACCCTATCCCTAAACTCAACAAAACCCACACCGTATACAACATCAAATGCACTACACCACTTTGCAATGCCACATATGTAGGAGAGAGCTCACAATACTTACACAAAAGACTAAAACAACACAAATATGACATCACCTCCAAAAAAATAGACAGCACAGCACTTTCCAAACATGCATTATCCCTAAATCATTCCTTTGACCTGCAAAGGTCAAACAAACAAACTGAATATCTTTTTAATTTTAAACTTAAATTTATAATTTATTATTTATATTTAGACAATTCTTGTTGCATTTTCGGTCTGGCACAATGGGATGAACAAAAAAAACTTGTGTGAAACACTCAAATCACAACTACGAGTAGAATATTTAAATTTTTTTGTTAATGATATCAAGAACAAGACATTTTGTTAGTTTTGTTTTAGTGAAGGCATAATTGGGTTTCACTTGAAAATAGATCGGCAGATCAAAATATTATCCCCTAAACGTTGATGCTATTAACTTGTTCAATCATTGAACATTGAAAATAAAAACCCCGATTTTTTTTTTTTTTTTTAAATTTATGAAATTATTAAGAAATTTAAATTTTAGATAGATATTTTTGGTATAATTGATTAGAGATTTCAATGAAGAATGATGCGTTGGTAGTTTTAATAAAATTACTATGGCATACAGAACACATTATAAACAAGGGCACAATTAAAAGGATCTGTTTGATTGTGAACTAATCATGGCATAATATATAATGTACCTCTTCAAAATAGATGTGTAAAGATTTCTTCTTATTGTTAATTACGCCGACCACTTAATTTATGATATGCCCAGATTTCAGTTAGTAAAGGAAAGTTTCAATAGGCTTAGTTTAAAAACCCTGTTTAATTACAAAACAATTATTCTAGAAAAAGAGGTTATTAGTGAGGCCGAGAGATATTAGAGAGGGTTTACAAGTATTTTTTTTTTATTTATTTTGTAAATCAGATCGTAATTTTAGGTTGAAAGTTTAAAACGAGTTAAAGGGAGGTTACAGTGTAATCTACCCAATCGGATCTGATAATGCACTGTAAATATACGATGGCATTATGGCGTCAACGCTAATGTAAACAAAAAAATTTGTTTTTTTTTTTATTTTGGTTATAGAAACAATAGGATATTAATTTTAATTAATTAACCTTATTTTATTTTTGGACTACGCTGACATGGACTAATGGAAGTTTTTTTTTTTTCTTTATAGAAAAGAATATTCCATTTCAGATTCCTTAAAAACTATTTCACATGATTGCAGGCTCTTGGCTGTTGATGCCTGCTAACTATATCACTCCGGATGATGGCTGTCATCAACAGTTGAAAGTTTGGGATTAGTGAAATAGATTTTTTAAATAATCTCAAATCGACTACTCACTTCTATTGAAAAAAAATAATAATTACAATTTCAATTTGTTTAAAACATCAGTGTAACAGTCACCAAAAATAATTAAAATCGTCGCCCTACATTATAATGAATACGTCACTGGATTCCTGATGCATGTTCGTTACTGAAAACGTTTTCTATATTCATATAGATAAATTGAATAAAATGAAAAAAAATAGAGAAATGCTTTCTTTACTGTAGGAGTCCCTTAGTTAAATTAATTTGGGAAGATAAAAATCCGATACTATTTAGGTATGCACATAGGGTATACAAGTCGCCTTTTCATATAAGATATTTGAAATTCTAATAACTTTTGTGCTTACACGTATATTACATAATTTTTAGACCATAATATTTTGCAATTTACACAATCAAATTCTCTTATATAATCAATAATAACTATGCATAATCAATTTCTTACTTTGGATTAATCTAATTGGTTTAGCATTATTTAATTTAAACAAATTATGTGAACATCCACTGCCAGTACGGAAGCTGGAATATGATGTAGTGATAATACATGAGTTGACGTTGTAATGGTATCCGGAAACATGAAAGATTCATAGGATTCAAAGAACTTAATGACCTCCTGACCTAGGCCAAACTAAGGAGAGAGAATTCCATATATAGGTGAGCTAGCCCTACAGAAGAACAGTTTGAGAATAGTTATTAACACCAATCAGCAGCAAACATCCTTCGTGCTTTGTAAAACTCAGCCAGTCTGCCTCTCTACTAATTATTTTCTCGCTACCTTATTTCTCATTATCTTACAATTAGTGTAAAGTCCTTGCATTCTATATACTACTAGGTAATTACATAAAGTGTTCAGCAAATCTACTGGTTACTATTTAACATTACTATTCTTTACTCACCTAAATTATCACTATTCTCTTCTTCTCGCATCTACCACAATTTTATCCAAACAAAAACGTCTGCCAAGAAGAAGCTGGGTGAATAATTATTTGAAAATATAATTACCTAAGGCATTGGATCTATAAGTATAATAAATTATTTGGGTCATTTCTTTCACCTCTTTTAAAAGAAAATTTGAAACAAAACTTTAACCAAAGTTATTCGAAACTTGTACTTATTGAAAACTTTGTTATAGAACAACTTGAACGTATAAACAGCCAATTAGAAGGCAATATTTTTAAAAATCTATTTTAAGATAATCCCATATATGTTCTCTATGGAATTAGTGAAGAGTAAGAAACTAGTAACGGTAACAAATGCGACTTTTTTAAGAAACGTAAAGATATTTACAATTGGTTTTGGATCAGAGATATTTTCCTTGGATATTTGTGATCAGAGCCTGCTCCTTTTTGTGGGCATCGACCTGTTTCGAGCGTTCGCCCATCATCAGGATGGTTTTGTTAAACAGTGTAATAACATAGACTTGCACACTGTTACAAAATTACACAGTTCGGTATTTGTCCGAATTTAAATTTGCCGCCGTCAGAATATAATAATTTATCAGTCTATAGGCTGTGTTCTAAATGTAGAGAGGGGATAGTCCCTTTTTATTACCCTCTCCAGTCAGTCGCTCGTATGAACTCAGACAAGCAAGTTGTATGTTGCGGCACAGTCTACTTGTACAGTTTAGACTACTTGCACTTTCCTTTCGTGAAAACCCAAGTTTTGCTACTTCTGATTTTCCTCGGGGTTAGTGTTATTAAGTGAGCCATTATTTTACACTCGTACGAGCAATATATATGCAGTAGACAGCACTTTCTACTTATACAGCTTAGACCGCTTCCGCTTTCCTTTTACGTGAAAACCCAAGTGTTGTCACTTCTGGTTTACTTTGGGGTTAGTGTTAATAAGTTTTTCTCTTGTCGAGTGAGTATCTCCGAATTCTCCCAGTCTGCTAAGATTTATTGTACAAGCACATGGTCTACTTCCGGTTGGTTTTCCGGCCTTGCAGTTTCCAGCAGCGCGTTTAAATGATTTATCAAGATTCATCAGCCAAGCAGCAGTGTGTGGACCAAGACTCTGGAGTTACAGGCACATAGGGTCTTATTCCCTTTTTCCTATTTTCCACTTCCTTTGACCTCCCAATATGGGCTAAAGGACTAGAGTCGAACCACACTAACGTTAAGGTTTCGGCGTTTAAGGTAAGCGCCATTCCTTTTGGCTTGTTGAAGATAATAAAATATTTTTGCTACTTATTTTAAATTAGATTT
>JAAEAF010014770.1:0-36386 GCA_011037195.1 Triatoma infestans | reverse complement strand
CTCTTATATTAAACTTCACATTTTTACACATGACATTATACTCTTATTTTTTCGATTCCCGTTTGTGCGGTTTGGTTTTTAATTTTCCATCTCTTTAATTAGATTTAATGTTGCTTCACTTATTTTGCCTTTTTTTTTTGTTGGTGCCATTGTTGCCTTCTTTGCGCTGTTTATAATAGTTGTTTCGATTTTATTATACATATCTTGTTCCTGAAGAGCATTTGTATCTAATTTTGTAATACTGTAGTTATTTCTCTCAAGTAAACTTCTTCGTCGATTTCTGAATTTTTTAATAAATGTGTATTATTTGTAAAGGGCCATTTAGATATTACTATTGTTGCTCGGTGTTCAGTTTGAAAGGAAAAATTATTAGTAGCTTAATATTATATTTTCTTGTGTTGGTGATAATCAAAATCGATATCATTTCTGCTTTTACCGTTGGGAGATAACTATGTCCATTTTCATCCTTTCCGTTTTAAAAAAAATGTATTCGTGACTTTAAAATATTATTTAGATTTAAATTTATATTTTTCTTGTCCATACCTACTAGACGTCGTGTACATGGAATAAATCACTTCCTCCATAAGACACTGCGGCATACATAGTTTGTCTAATTAAAATATTATTATATTATTTATAATTGATAAATATTTTCCGTTGTAATTCCTCATACTTTGACGTCCTAAATGTTGACACGTGGTCAGCTGTCTATTTAAGCCGGTTCTGCTTACCAGTTTATTAACATGTGCGATGTCTTCGATCAATTTCAGGTATTGAATGAAGGAAACAATGTACCAGTCAAATCATCCAAACATTTCTTCTCCAAATTTCAAGAAGATTTGGACACGAATACTACAATCAAAAAAAGAAAACTAGATAAATCTACAGTTGATATAAACGTGAAAAAGTTCAAACTGTAATACCTCTAATGATGGTTATAAATTAGTTATTGTACAATAAATTTTGTAAATATGATCATTTATTTTTTTGGATCATTACAGATATTTACTGTAAAAATATCTTTCATTTTATAAGCTTGTAATATATTTATATGTATTTGTAAATAAATTATTCAACCTTCTTTGATATTTTACAACTTGTCTTTTTTAACGTCTACACTCTCGCGAAGACATTCGTCATTTCTGGACAGTTAATTTTAGTTAATATGTAGGGACTAGAACTACATATTAAATTGAATCGGCATTTTAAAAGCAAGTCTTACATCGCAGCTTTTTTAAATATTTTTTTAAAATTTAAGGTGCGTCAGCATCTATGGTCATTGGCGCCCGGAGCCTTTTCAGCGAACTGCCGGCCTCCGGACAATGTTCTTTCGATACAGGCAACACTTTCCACCACCGGCAGTGAGCTGTAGGGGCTCCTGGAAGAAAAAATCTAAGGGCAGCCCAGCTGGACTCGAACCCTTACATCGCAGTTCTTACAAAAACTGTTTCAAAATCAATTTCGGATAATAGAACTAAATATGCTTATTAGTAAGAACTAAAGGCAATTGTTGCCCGCAGATCACAAAAATTATAAAAACAACTTCGATAAAGTAGTATTTGTACTGAAAAATTTGGATCGAATCGTATCTTTACCTTGAAAATTAATTTTGAACTGTACGATATTCAATTTGTGTGTTTTGTTCTGAAAAATATAGGTCATTTTCTTAAAACATTTTTTCTTAAATCAATTGGCATTTCGTTGAAATCATAAATTCGGAAATATTAAACGATTGTATTACTTGCTCATATAGCAGTAAAATAATAATAATAATAAGCTCTCTAATAAACACCCATCTATAATATTAGAAAAAAAACAGAAACTATTTACTTAACTTTTGAGTAAACGATTTCACATGCTATCATCGATTGTACTCAGTTTTCCTAAAATGTTTACCTCAAGAAGGGAGAATTTAGCTGAAAACATTGTCTATGGTATACATTAAGGCTGGGTTGAACGATTCGAAATCCATTTCTGGTTTTTATTTGTCGATATTGCAAATCACTGAGGCAATAGTTTATCCATTTTTTTTTTTTATCCAACAAGTTAGCTTGGATTAAATTTGGTATCAATTGGCTGAGAATGGGAACTGTAGAGTAGCAAACAAAATGACAATATGCAACAGAAATCTTTTATAAGAATAAATAAGATAAAGTAAAAAGTGAAATATATTCAAGAGTAAGTTAATTTTCAAACCCAGAATTTAGGGAAGTATTTATATTTGAAGAATAAAAACTACTAAATGTACATCTAATTATAAATATTATTTTCTTCAATTATCACTCTCTTCCTTTTAAGAGGAGTTTCGTCGTTTACTTATTTCTTATACTAATGATGCAATGGCTCTCGAATATTTATATCTTTATGACAACCACCCTTCGCCACTGAGAAAGCTGACATTCATTCAATGCTCTGAAGTTAAGGGGTGCATCAGAGTATTGAATAATATAACGTCACGTTAGGCATAACTCTAAACTCTATTATTAATTTGTTGGGATTGGTAGATGTGCTGGCTGATGGTCTACAAAGAGGCCTCATTCTGCTTCTTACGAGTAGCCTACCTACTTATAAACAACTCAAAAAGTAAAAATCGGTTTTTCAATTGAAAAATTGTGATATTTGAGTAAAAAATATATTTGCAAACTCCAGTTGTCTCATACAGTAAGTAGTCTAAAGAGAAGTAAGTAGTCTAAATGAGACTAACCGTTCTAACGTTGTTTGTGCCTCCCGCCAAAAAAAAAGTGCAAGATTGAACTAGCAAGCAAAGTATAATACTCTTCTTAGAAAATTAAGAATACATTACATATATATATGTGAAGGCTTTAATTCTAAATACATACTCCCTAAATTTGGAGTCACTTCTATGATAGTGTTAGATAAGATAGAATTCCAAGCATAAAAAAATACTAGCAAGTTGATTATTTGCTATCTCAGAGGAACCTGGAAAGTCATTTTTAACTTCTTCACATATTTACAAAAATGTGGTAAATGTATTTGTTAGGCGAAAAGGGAGGTTAGGTTGGAGAAGGCTTTAAATAAATTCAAGGAAATAAAATATTTTAAAGATATAATACATGCAACAATTTTTTCCAACTCATTAAAATACTTCTGAGAATATCCATCTAGTTTTTACCAATTTTAATTATTATCTTCCACGGCTTTGGTTAAATTTCTTAGTAATTTTGTAAATATATGTGTTGTCTTTAGTTTAACTTCTATTTCTAGGGCCTGGCAATGGTTAACTCTAAAATAACCTCTAGATGTCAGAATCTACATATTAACAATTCAACAAATTACCAATGGAGAGCACGCAAATCTGAATCAAGGTCTGACGAAACTTTTTTAACACAGATTATGATATTAATTTTTTTGTTTTATTTAAGGCGCGTCAGCATCCATGGTCATTGGTGCCCGGAGTCTTGTCCGGTGCACTGCCAGCCTCCGGATAATGTTCACTCGGAAGATTTTTTCTTCCTAGGAGCCTCTACAGTCACAGTCCGGTGATGGACAGTGTTGTTTCTGACGAGAGAGCAATGTCCGGAGGCCGGCAATGCCCTGAAAGGCTCCGGGTGCCAATGACCATAGATGTTGACGCGCCTTAAATAAAAAAAAGAATAAAAAATAGTATAAAATAAATGAAAAGTATTTTCGACGAAGTCATCTGTAATTCTTTTTGGGCCATATTATATTAATTTGCTTATTAACAGATTCCTAATTAATATATTTTAGTATTTAATAATTAGAAAAACAAACACAAAATTCCTTTTTAAGTTTATTTACCTGAAATTAATTTTTCTCTCTATAAATCAAACTAAAATATAAAGGTTATTCTTATTTTGTCAGACTAAGCCGGTTTCATTTGAAAATTATATTAAAACACTGACAATAAATTTGCAGAATTTAGATTCTGGCAAAAGAGATCATAGGATGCTAGAGCAGAACAAGGGATTATTCCCTTGTTTGTACGAGAAATTTGTTAATTTTTTAAAATAAGATTTTCTTTGTAACCTTAAAGAAAAGCATTGAATACTAAATATTCCTCTTATTACATCTTCTTCTGAATGGAGAATACTAAAAAAAATCTGTATGTAACATTCACTCACACGACTCCTGTAGTACAATTATATATAAATGTAGTGAAAGGACTAAGAAGCAGGACAAAAATAATGAACAAGTATATTTTTATTAAATATATATATATATATGTAATTTTTAATTAATTTTTTTAATAAATAAGAATTTTAAGCTACTTTGGGAATAGTTTGATAAATAGGAGGAAAATAAAAACAAAAAACAAAACAAAAAAAAACAAAGGGGAATTAGCAGGGGAAAATATGTAGGGTGAAGGCGCTAAGGGCTGGGTGGATGGAACTATGTCTACTTAATGGAGTGGAGGATGTTGTTGTAGAGTGATGAGATGACTTCTTTGTCTTTTTTGTGGTTTATGGGATTTGGTTGTAGGTGGATATGTACTGATTCTGCTAGGAGGCGTTTTGTGTGATTAGGTTGAGTTGTTAAAATGGATGGGTTTTGCAGGTCAAAGGAATGATTTAGGGATAATGCATGTTTGGAAAGTGCTGTGCTGTCTATTTTTTTGGAGGTGATGTCATATTTGTGTTGTTTTAGTCTTTTATGTAAGTATTGTGAGCTCTCTCCTACATACGTGGCATTGCAAAGTGGTGTAGTGCATTTGATGTTGTATACTGTATGGGTTTTGTTGAGTTTAGGGATAGGGTCTTTTAGTGTAGTATATAGTTTGGAAAGTTTATTAGTGGTAGTGAAGCCTGTGATGAGATTGGGGATATGCTTTTTGAGGGATTTGTTTATTTTTTGGGAGAGAGAGTGGATGTGTGTAAGAGATCTGTGGATAGGTACATTCGTGATGTTGATGGGATTACTCGTGTGTGGTGAGTGTAATGTTGGTGTCAATGCTTTTTTGATTATATTGTTTATGATGTGTGAAGGGTAACCATTGGCGGACAGGATTTTTCTCGATTTTTTGATGTTTTCATTGAGGAAGGTGGGATGGGAGAAAAGGGCACGGTTCACTAAGTTTTTTGCAGTGTTGACTTTTTGGTGGAAAGGGTGGTCAGATAAGTAGTGAAGAGGTCGTCCTGAGTAAGTCGGTTTCGTGTCCCAGTTATAAGTTAAAGTGTTGTCTGGATTCCGGATTATGATCGTGTCGAGGAAGGGGAGGCTGTTGTTCTCTTTCGATTGTGAATTGGAGCCTGCTGTGGTAAGTGTTAAAATGGTGTAAGATTAGGGAAATGTCGTTGGGGTTGACGATGAGAAATAAGTCGTCCACATATTTAAATATATGTGAAACTGAGGTGCCAAGGATAAGGGGGACAGTGTCCAGAAGGTCGTTCATGATGATATTGGCCAGAGCAGGAGCTAGGCAATTGCCCATTGCCAAACCATCTTTTTTGAAGATAAAAGCGGTTCTGGAAAACAATACCTAACGGTACTTCACCCCTCCCACCTCTACTTTCACCGGTGTTCCTTTCCCAACCTTTCACTGGTAGTACACTCATAGACCACAGTCATAATTGAACATGTAATAGAGCACACAAATTCTGTATTTACAAGGTCTGTAATAGTTCCATAATTTTTCTATACTAGTATCTGTATTTACCTGTGTAATTTGTTCTTAGTTTTCCATTACCATTTTTGTTTTTGTTTTTGTTCTGTTAATGCTAGCTAGATTCTTATGTATATTTTTTCTTTATAGATAGCCCCTGAAGAAGACAAACAATGTTTGTCGAAACGTTGGGCCATTAATAAAAAACACTTTAAAAAAATTTTTTTAGTGTTTTTCTTATGATACCCCCGGCCGATCAGCCAACTAAGAGATACATCAGATCATTTCTAACGGCCAACAACTTCTACAATTGAATTATGTATAAAATGACAAACTTTCTTAAAACTAAATTTTACATATTTGTCCATAAATATAGAGGCGGTGAGTGTAGCCCAATAGAGCGCATCTAAAACACTGGACCAACTGCATATAACATTTCGCACCCCCAGTAAAATAGTGTCGTAACTGGAAAATTTTCCCTTTTTAATTCTATACACCAAAGAACTGTAATATCATGTCTTCTTAGTGAAATATTGAGGTAACTGTATTTCAATCTATTTGTGTTAATTGTAGACAATTTATTATTTTATTATTATAACTCCATGTTCAGTCCAGTAAAAAAGTGTAGCAAGTTACTTACAGTATTGCTTTAGTAGGAAAACCAACAATACCATTCACCCCACCTAGTTAATTAGTGTCGTATATCAACATACTGCGGTGTTTTGATGACGATGATCCACGGCTCTACAGCCCATTACTGAGCCTTGGCCTCCTCGATTTGCTTCCGCTAGCCCTCTCAGTGCGTCAGCCTTCCAATTTCTCCACTTAATAATGTTTTAGAGTCTTCCTGACGCCATCAACCCAAAATTTTGAAATTTAACGCCACAAATTTCGCACAACTATCTAAAATCAATTTTGGAAAAATGTTTCAAATAAAAGTAATATGTTTATATCTAGTGCCATATATATATGGGCATGTGGCAAAGTACTGCAAGGAGAGAGATCTCACTTGCGGACACTGTGCCACGAAAGGACATAGTTACGATAAATGCCCAAACAAAGCCGAAGCCCCGGCATGTGCCGCCTGTATGGCGTTCCGAAAGCCGCATAGCCACTCTGTGAAGAGTACGAAATGCCCATCATACCAGAATGCTTTAGACCGTCAACTTGCCAACACTGACTATGGAAGAAACCCGTAATCTTACGGACAGTGGCCTGAGAGTGTTGCAACTAAATGCGCAACGCTCAAAAACAGTAATGGCTGAGGCGCGAGATCTCATCTACTCAAGGGGCATAGATGTTGCATTAATTCAGGAGCCCTTTCAAAGCGAGCGTTAAGGGCCTGGGGTTGCAGCATCGTATTGTCCACGCTGCCTGTGATGGATGGATATGGACTGCTATTGCGGTGTGCAATCCAGACATCACTCTATTGCGTCTTCCCCATGACAGCACAGTCATTGTACTTGTGTGCTGTTAACTGCTGTAAATGGCGTTGAGTTGATGCTGGTGAGCTTGTACTGCCAGCCGTCGTGCGACATAACGTCGTCGCACTTAAGTGGGCTCCTGAGAGAAAACAGGGGAAAAAAGATAATTGTGGCCACCGACATAAATGCATGGTCGCCCATGTGGTACGATGCCATGCTAGATGACAGAGGCAGACACTTTGAGGAGTGTATTGTCTCAAATGATCTGTGTGTCCTTAACATGCCTGGACATCTGAAAACTTTCATAGGAAACGGTAACTGCGCTGAACACAATCTGGATGTTACCTTGTTTGCAGCTTCAGCTGTTGACAGGGTACATGATTGGAGGGTGGGTGGGTGACTGGTGATCGATCACAGGGTGATACTTTTCGAAGTTGCCTGGGATACCAGGCCATGTCCCACCTACGAGGGTCTAGATAGATAATCATCAAAAGTGTTGATTGGGAAAGATATGAGACCCTCCTTCAGCGCAGTATTGGCAAGCTACATGTCCAAGCGGATACCATTGCTGGTGACGACATGGCGGTCACGGAGCTAACCGAAGCATAGCAGGCGTGAGTGGGGAGGCGTTAAAGAAAATACCCACTAGTCGCACGCGCCGTGTCCCTTGGTGTACACGGGAGCTTACAGCAGCCAAAAAAGAATTAGCCAGGAAGCGGAGATGATACCAACGGGAACATGATGATGAATCCCGTCAAAGACATATAGATGAGTATCGAAGTGCCCGAAGCCAATACAAAAAGATGGTGTATCAGGCCATGTCCGCAAGCTGGCGGCAGTTCGTGGAAACAGAAGGTAATAGAGATCCCTGGGGTATCGTTTACAAGGTGCAAGCCAATAAGATAAGGACGGACCTGATACCAGCTAGTCTAAATATAGACGGAGATCGGGTGCCGGGTCCTGGCAGGAATCAACTGAGTACTTGTTGAAAGTACTTCTCCGCTTTTGAAAGGATAGTCCGCAGGACGACACGTATTTGCAAAAATGTCGTCGTGACGCAGCCTATGAGCCACCTGCTCTGGCGAATCCCTTTAACGGATGCCTGAGACTGGGATATTTCCTAGTCAATGGAAAACGGGCTTAAAAAGTATTATACAAAGGTGGGAACAAGCCCATAGATAGTGCTAAGTCGTATCGATTGATACAACTCCTGCCCGTTTTTGGGAAACTACTGGAGAAACTAATTATAATGAGATTAAAAAGTTTTATCAGTTTCAGTCCCAGCCAGTATGGTTTTGTATCGGGAAGATCGACGACAGATGCGATATCTAAGATCCTTGAATTGGTGCGTAGCAGTGGGCATAAGTACGTCCTCACAGTATTTCTGGACATCGCTGGTTCCTTTGATAATGTTTGGTGGCCGACTGTACTGGAGTCACTCAGAAGAAGAGATTGTCCACCAAATCTTCTAAAATTAGTTCAAAGCTACCTCACCCAAAGGGTGGCGGTGCTAGTGACTCAAGCCGGCGAGATTTCAAGGCCAAGGGTTGTCCACAGGGCTCGGTGGTGGGCCCGTTCCACAGGAATGGGTGAATGGGCATTATGGATGAATTGCTTGAGCATATAGAGAAAATGAATTACTGTGACTCGGTTGCATACACAGACGACTTGGCAATAGTTGTCCATGGAAATTCTCGTCGGGTGTTAGAAGAGCGTGCGAGCGCAGTTGTGTCCCGAATAAAGAAATGGTGTCTAGGGGAGAAGCTTCAGATTTCGTTTGAGAAGTTTAAAGTGATGCTCATGAAGGGGAAACTTCATCCCAGTCGTCCTCCTTGGATCAGGCTGGACGAACCAAAGAATAGTCCATGTAACCCAGTTTGAGTACCTGGGCGTGCTGTTGGATTGGAAGCTTTCTTTTAAGCCCCATATTCAGCGGGTGGCCTCAAGGTGTCTCAACTTGAACCAGGGAATCAAAAGAGTAGCCCGTGGTGAGTGGGGGCTGAAGACTGGCGTGGCTTTGACCATCGATAAGGGAATAATAGAGAATGTTGCAACGTACGCAGCTGCCTGTTGGGCCAAGAGGCTTGACATGCGGTCGTACAGCGGCTCTCTGTTACGGATGCAAAGAGCCATTTTGTGCTCAGTAACAAGGGCCTATGCGTCTTCCTCCACAGTCTCCTTACCGGTGATCGCTGGAATGTTGCCGCTTGATCTCCTCACGGAGATGAGGGCCCTTACCCATAAGTTCAAGAAAGGGGGAAGAATTGTCCTTGATGGTCAGAAGTTGTCCAGTCAGACGCCTCCTTCACTAGTAAAGAAAATGATCCGAGAGTATGAGATTGGGAAATGGCAGAGGCGCTGGGATGAAGCAGAGAAAGGGAGAACCACATATGAGTTCTTCCAAAATCTGCATCACAGACTGTTGATACGATGGCTGGAGCTGTCCCAAACCGCGACGCAATACTTCACGGGCCAAGGGGAGTTCAATTCTAAGCTCCATGTGCTGGGATTGAAAGATTCCCCTAATTGCGAATGCGGTGAACGGGACACGGTGCATCACGTTCTCTTCCGGTATCCTCTCCTCGACGAGGCGAGAATCCATATGGAATTCAAGCTGATAAGTAGGGGAGAGGTATGGCCGGGAGACTGTACAGTATTGACTAAGAGTGCAAGAAATTTCAAAGACTTTGCGGAGTTCGGTCGAGAAGTTGCGGTAATAAGAAGGACTAGACGGATAAGTAGAGGTCCGCCTCCCCGTGGCAGGGACGGTAACTTATCTACCTCGTAGATAAGGCCAAGTGACCACAAGCACCGGTTTTGGCGCTATGCGCTAGGTAGGTGGCTAAGAGTGTGTTCAATAATAACAATAATAATAGTTACAAACGAGTGTATGTTTGTGGAAAGTGTATAAAAAGTGAACAAAGTGAACTTTTGTGGTTTAAACTGTGAAGTAATTATTATTAAGTGTTTGCAATTTATTGTGTATAACAATAAATTGGTGTTGAAGTTTAGAGTAATTTATCTATACGAACCCACTTAACACTAGTTGCAGTAGCTAATTTAGAGGGAATAACGTTACAGAATATTAGATTAGATTAAGATTGAAGCATGGGGTGGGTTACTAACCTCTTCATGAGATTAAGGGTTTACCCAACCAGCTCTCTTTGCGCTAAAGGTCAGAGTACCAAAGGTCTCAATGTGCAATCTAGGTTTGCAACACAAGCGAACAATAGGAGTGACGCCGTTTCCTCTCCTCCTCCTCCTCCTCCTGACATAATCTACACTAAGGTTCCGAGTTAATTATCTTCATTGTAGGTGTTTCTAGTACCTGCCGTGGCCATAAAAACGCCTGTCACCAGATTGACAAAAGATCTCTTTAATTCTATTCTTACACAGATTTGACATATCATCTGGCTCGCTCTCAGCTTTGCTAAAATTGATTGGGAGGGCAAGGCTGGGGGCTGTTCTGTAATTTAAGGGGATCCACAATAGACCTCGATTTGCGGGTCGCAGTGGAATGAGGCTCAACCCCCCCCCGCTTCTATTCTATCATCTCGATCTGGTATTTGGCTCCTGGACTTAGTTCCCAGATAACGTCGTGCTCTCTACAGAGCCAGTTTCTAAGAGATGCACCCAATGTGCCTTTGTTATCCCTAGGACGAATTCTCGACCACCGAACGGAAATATCGCCCCATTCTTGGTCATTGATCGACTGTTTCATTGCCGATCCCATGTGTTTTTGGCATCCATACCAACCGAACTTTGTTGTGTCGGGAAAGTTGCGTCAGGTTGCTATACTCCCTAACTAGAGATAAGGAGGTTCTGAAGGCAGCAAGAGCCTTCAGTGGAGCCTGGCTATTCGAATGGGCCATTCTCAGGTTTTCATAGCACAGGTGTTAATTGCAAAAATTTCGTCCTGGAGTAGTGGCCATGAGTACCTCCGGCTTCACCCCATATATACCGACCTCATTTATTGCCAAAATGTTTTCGAGAAAATTCCATAAACTTCAAAACTACTCTATAAAGTCGCACTTCCGGTTAATTGATTTTTCTTCGAATTTGGAATGCTAACAATGCTTTTAATGTAGATTAATATTATACAAGTGGTAGAACCATATATTGTAAACAAGTATATTTTGTAGGGTAGCTTAACGCTACTATTCCCCCACTACTCATCCAAAAATTCAATTTCTCAGGAAAATATTTCAAATAAAAGTGATAGGATCTATGTGTGTATATAGCATAGGAAGTTTAAAGAAAATCGTTGGAGCAATTTTTGAGAAACTGAAAAACATTCAGTATACTATAATCTATAAACAACTCAAAAAGTATCAATCGGTTTTTCAAATTGAAAAATGGTGATATTTGTCAACTCCAAGTTGGCTCATGCAGTAATTAATCGAGTAATATGCGTAAATACCTATCACTTTTTTCGTGATAGCCTGCTTCTTTTTGTGGTTATCGACCGGCTTTGGCCGTACGCCCATTATCAGGATGTTTTGTGAAAACAGTGTGATAACACCGACTTGTACAGAGCAAATTCAGTTTTTAATTCACTCAGTGAATAAACCGAGTGAGTGAATAAACTGAAGTTGCTCTTTGCAAGTCTGTGTTATCACCTGTTTTGACAAAACATCCTGATGATGGGCGAACGCCCGACCACCGCAACAATAAATGCTTTCTTTCTTAATCACTGCTCTCTGTATTATAATCCTTAATAATTAGTTTATCATACTTCAGAACAGCGCAGGTACTTGCCTTCTTTTCTTGTACGAGTGGCGGTGCCTATATTTTCCTTTTTGGCCTCACTTCCTTAGAGTAATCTTGCCTAATATTAACGTAAGCGCTTTTAATTTTACAAAACTATCTTACCATCTTTTCTGCCTAATTTTCTTATAAAATCAAAGTCAGAAACAGTAAGCTACAATTCCAGTATTTCCTTAGGAAAGTAAGAAGATAATTTCAAGTTTCCAATATTTACGAAATTCTTTTTCTAAGCCATAACAAAAAATATTCCTGTGACGTAGGTCCCTATCAAAGTACTTATTTTTAGTATCTAAAACTTCAATTTTTTTTTATCAGTTTCTGTGAGAAGTTAATGATACTGATACTCCTTACGCTCCAATTCATGTTTTAACTCAATTTTTAATTCCATAATCATTTGTTTAATTTCTTAGATTGCGGAAAAATTGATCAGCAATTTAAATAAATAATGTTTCAAATACCAATAAAGCTGGCCTGCAGAACGCACGAACATACAGATATTCTCCTCACTCTTAGTTAAGTCAAGCTGCAGCTAAGCTGAGTTCCCACTCTCCGTTTAGATGTTGTAACGCAGCCATAGTGCCATCTAATGAGGTCATCTAATAGGGGAAGAAGCAGACACCTCAAGTTCTCCTCGTGGCCGCTGGAAAGCGCTAGCGCTAGTAGATTGTTTTACTGCGGTCTACCACAGTCTACCGCGCCCTAGAATGTTCGAGAAGCTTCCAGAACCTTCTCCAGTGGTATAAATAGGAGAAGAACATCTCGAGTCAGTCAGTCTTGTTACAAATGGAGTGCGCGCTTGTTAAAAGTGAATAAAAAGTGGGCAGACTTATGTGAAGCCACCTGTCAAGTGTTGGTCAGGCGAAGGGAAAAATTGAAGGCATTGTGGAGCGATTTGTGGAGTGCCTGGTTTGGGAACTGGTGCCCTCAAACTCAAATACTAAACAGTCCTTAAAATGTTTTAACCGTCAGGAATTTGGACATTTTAAGAGAGAGTGCAAAAGCCTTCCTAACAAGAAACAGCAAAAGGGAGAAGATAATCAGGAAAACCACGAGAGGCCCGCTTTGAGGGGCCCCAGCACAATTAAAGGTTTCACGGCTGCAATGCGAGGACAAGGGCCTATTTCTGGAAGGAAGGTTGCAGGTAAAGCCTGCCAGATGGTCGTAGACACCGGAGCCACCCACACTATCATCAGGAGAGGTTTCCTACCGAAGTGGAATTTAAGAACTCCTTCGAGAGGATATCTAATCGTGACGACCAATGGGGAGAGCATGGATGTCGTGGGAGAAACCCAGGTCACCATCGAGGTGGGTAGTAAGAAGATTCCCCATCATGTTTTTGTGGCACATATTGAGGATCCAGTCATACTGGGGATGGATTTTATCAGGACCACAAAGTCGTCCTGAATTTTGATAGGAGATCTATGCGAATAAGGAACGAGGAGACCGTTCTAAGGATGTGTAAAGAAGACGATGGAGTAGTAAGGCAAGTGATGCTTTCAGAAGACCTTATCCTACCGCCACAGAGTGAAGCCATAGCCTCCGTCGATTGGAGGAAAACCCTGGAGGGTTACTGGGAGTATCAGAGCCGACTCCGCAACTCGACAACGGCATTTTCGTAGGACGGACGCTTATCTCGGCTAAGACTAATAAAATACCCGCTAGACTTTTGAACATTAAGAAGGGAACGATCATAGGCGGGTGTGAAGAGGTCAAAATGATAACCGTTTCTGAGAGTGCCAGCGCAGATCTAGGTGAAAGACAACCTGCACCAAAACTCAGGGTAATGAACGAGTTCATAAAAAGTGCAGTTGCCGATTTGAAACCTGAGGACAGGAAACCGGCCGAAGAGCTGGTATGGAAGTTCCAACATGTGTTTTCTTGCAGCGAGAACGACCTTGGAAGGACGAAGACGGTGCAACACCGAATCAATATTGGCGATCACCCACCTACCAAGCAACCACCACGAAGGATTCCCCTGGCCAAACATCAGGAAGTTGACCAGATGTTAGACAACATGAAGACACAAGGCGTGATCCAACACTCCAGCAGCTGAGGCAGCGGTTCTATTGGGTAGGCCAACTAGCGCCAGGATGTTGAAGACTGGTTTCGGCGATGCTCGGAATGTGTAGCGAGCAGAGGACCCAGATGTAGAACCCGTGGTGCTATGAGGCAGTGTGAGGAGCACCGTTCGAAAGAATAGCTATCGATATAGCCGGCCCCTTTTCAAATTCTAAAAGGGGAACTCGCTATATACAGTTGCAACGGACTACTAGTATGCTTGGCCAACCCAGGACGCACCAACTGTCGCCGAAGCTCTAGTAAATAATCTGTTCAGCCGTTTCGGGATTCCGCTGGAATTACATTCCGAAACTTTGAGTCACAGGTGTTCAAGGCGGTCTGCGAGATCCTTGGCATCAGGAAGACGAGGACAACGCCGTTTCACCCTCAGTCTGACGGCATGGTGGAGCGATTTTTCAAGACCTTAGGAAGCCATTTAAGGCTTTTGGTATTCACCGAACGCCAGGACGGCTGTGACGAACACATACCGCTAATAATGATGGCGCACCGTTCGGCTGTCCACGAGACCATGGGCCGCACACCAGCCAGCGTTGTGCTCGGAAGAGAGCTTTGGCTACCAGTGACCTTCTATTTGGTAGCCCAGAAGAAGAGGAAACGGATGTAAACAACTATGCCGAAGAGCTTCGCTGTAGATTGAGGACCATCCATGGAAAGGTGCGCGGTACGAGCTACGGGTCACCGGAAGGACCTTCCAGGAAGGCGAGAAGGTATCGCTGTCTAACCGGTCTGGAAGAAGGAAAGGACTCCAAAGGTTCAAAACGATTGGGAAGGACCACATACAAACATCTCAAGGCTCAACGACCTGGTGTACTGAATCCAACGAACGCCCAGATCCAAAATGAAGGTCGTACATCTAGACCGGTTACTGCCTTACGTCACTAGCGATGTTTCTGTTCGGGACGAACAGATCTGAGAGGGGAGCAGTGTAACGCAGTCACTACTGTCATCTAGGGGAAGAAGCAGGCACCTCAAGTTCTCCTAGTGGCCGCTGGGAAGCGGTAGCGGAGCCCTTCTGGGCTCTTCTACAGTGGTCTACCACGGTCTAGACGAATCTAGGAACTTCCAGAACCTTCTCCAGTGGTATAAATAGAAGAAGAACAGCTCGAGTCAGTCAGTCTTGTAACAAATGGAGTGCGCCCTTGTTAAAAGTGAATAAAAAATGAACTGAACTTTTAAACAGAACTTTTGGTGGTTTATACACACATATATATATAAGCATGTCGATGTTTATGTGGTGACATTATGAACAGATATATATTATTTTGTCTTAATTTCCTTTTTCTCATTCTCATCTTTAAAGTTGAGAGCGATATTGAAATGAAATGAAAGGAAAAAAGTACTTTATTCTGGCACTTGGAAGTCCCCATCATAAAGTCCATCTGCATCACCATAAAGTGTCAATGTAAATGTTGTTGGATCGAGGAAAACTTTAAAAAATACTATACTTCCGCATGTTTTGAGGTTAAAATGTTTTTAGCAGATAGTTTGGTGTGTGTGACTGGAATGTCACAAAAACGAAAAATCGCAGGAACTTCAGCCAACCTTTCTCGATCTGCATTGATAGATTTTCACCGAAAACTTCCTGGAACTTGAACCATAAAACATGTATTTTTGATGCAAACTGAATTTAGAAAATTTCATTTCCTCTCACTCTAAGAGAAAAAAATATTTTTTCTGACTTTCTTTGAACCTGGAATATTAGCACCATATTTAATTTGATATGTAATACCTAAGTAATTGAAACATAAAGGATGAACGTTTCTATTCGCTCTCTTGGAATACCAAAACGTGGAATCTCAATTTCGAAACTTTGTCATGTTCGCAGAATGTCCTCTTTACAGTCTTAAGAGAAAAAAAAGGTTATTTTCTGTTTCCATGTGGTTATGAGAATCTTCATTGGACTCGACTTTCATTGTCTCTGTATTGATAAATATTTACTTCTCTGTTGACTTTAAGTTAGTTTTTACTACTATTAAAATGTTTACTAAAAAGCTATTACTGTATATATCAGTGTTTATACTGAATTTTTTCCAGTATGTAAACAGACAAAATGGCGATTGTAATGTCATTGACAGTTTTTTTTTAAATAGAGGCGAATAATAATACGCACTTTGTGCGGGGTGATGGTGAACAAGTTTCCTAACCTGCCACTCATACGATTTCACTTATCCCACTAGAAAAAAGCTCCTGGATTAGATGGTTCATCAGCAGAAATAATTAAGAAAATATTTGAACTTTACTCAAAAACGCATGTTACCATTTACAACCAATGTCTTAGTAAAGGGATATTCCCCCGGTTGTGGAAGAAGCCATCCACAAAATTATTGATTAACCAGGTAAAGAAAACTTGAAGGATCATCTATGATGGCTCTTAGAATGATTAAGGGTAAGTCCGATCTCCTTCTCTGCAGTATTCATCATTGCAGGCATCCTTAAAATAGATAATCATTTAAAAGAAGTACCAAAGTTAGTTTTTACTTCCCTGAATCTTCCAGTACTTTATAGATTTCAGAGTCACCGCAGCGAGCAAGTTAATATTCCCGAAGAAGGTAGTGGTATTGATTCTTCTTATAACCTGACAATCCGTACTGACGGCATTAAATGGTGAACATTCTACCGAAGCCGTCTTCACAGTTCTCTAGAACAACATATCAACAAGTGGACAACTCAAGTGGGAGCACTTAGCTCTTTTATGGTGCAGGGATAATGGACCAAGGGGGGAATAAGATCTTAATTAGGATAGTAGTTAACCTTCCTAGGTGAGTGTATGCCTTCTCTAATAGCAACAACTATTATTCTCTAATGGGAAAGCGCCCGAAGAAATGTGGTTGAGTTAAAGCAAGAGTACGAGATTGATGTATTTTGAACCTAGCTGAAAGGGCAATCTGGAGTCTGGCGAAAGAAGCTTCGCATAAAAGATAGATGGAAGAAGATGATCAGAAAGTGCTAAAGTCTACCTGAGAAGAATCTTGAGAGATAAAAAAATCCTAGCCGAACCAGATATTGCAAGATTCTCAGATCGGCTTCCAGACCAACCAGCTTATCTCTACAGTTAGGAAGAGAATGCAAGTCAATTTGAAGCAGAGCTACAGACAAACGCAGATTCCGACAGGACACGGTCACATCTAGAAGATTCCATATACCAGAAGATAGCTCCTGTGCTTGTGATGGAGTCACAGAATAGACTGTGGAACATTGATAATTCAACTGCAAACTTGTAGAGGCGACCAGTTACCATTGCTCAGGAAGATATTGCTGACTAAACACACTTGGCCGGTCAGCCTCATAGAACTGACATCACCTGATCTATACAATGAATTCTTTAATTACATACAGAAAATAGATTTCAATACTTTATAAACATAAATGATATGTATATAAGTTTATGTGTTATGTGTTAGTTTGTGTGTTATGTATATGTGGTATGTGTGTGAGAGAGAGAGAGAGAGAGTGTGTGTGTGTGTGTGTGTGTGTGTGTGTATGCTTGTTTGTGTGCATTTATGTATGAATGAGGGTTATGTGAGTTATGTGCAATCCTTATTTCATTAAATTAAAATAATTGTACACACTCATTTGTAAATATTATTCTGTATTCACTTTTGTTCATCTATTGTATTAATTTTCTTAAAAATACATTGTAATTTTGTAACTGTGATAGATAAAAACACATATAAACAGTATGTGTATGGAGCATGTGGAAAACACCCCCTCCCCCTCAATAGGTTACTATTGTGGAGAAAAAACAAAAAACGTAAAAAATCCTACTGCCACAATGGCGACTAAACTAAATCACTAAATAAATTAGTGATAGGGTCCACACTGTTTATTGTCTTACTAATATTTGCATAAATAAACGGTTTGTATGTTTGTCCGACATATGGTTTTATTGTTCAATCAGTAATAAAATAATTTGTGTTATATTGACAGTATTAAATATAAATATTGGTCGGAATATAAAAATTGAACGATGACGTGCTCATTTGCTCATTGTTATCGTGTGTGTTATCAGACACTCATCAGTCATCATACACAGATACAAAATGTGGTGGGGATGGCTGTTCCTGAGAAGAGTTGGTACAGTCTTCAAGGTAAGGTATTCAGCTAGGCAGACCTAGTGAACGCCTGCACTTCATCACAGCCAGCTGAACTGACAGTAGTTCAGCGCCCGGTGACTCCACAATCAAACAGCGCTGTATGAAAGGTAATTTATATCATTATTCCTACAGATCCGATTTTGCACACTAAACACATCTCCACTACTTATATCTTTCAAAGTAAATAAATACAATTTTCCACAATAATATTTGAACCAATTCAATAATAGGTAGGCAATAATATATAATATTAAGTAGTTGCAACATGAGGGAATATTCTGATCTGACAATTTTTTCAAAATTCTGTCTTCTAAAAATTGCAATTTTTCAGAATCAAATTGAAGTGGCTACTCTCAGCCATTTCAAAACAGGCACTCCTCTCATTAAGACCGAGTTCCATTCACACGACATGGTCATAGAACGAATTTTTCTGTAAGCGAGTAACTTGTTTCCATATTGGAAATAAATTTCATTTAATGAAAATATTGGAAGTAAAAATTTGGTATTTATCAGTGTAAATGACTATTGCATAAAGAAAAACGCACAAGAAAAATTCTAACCAACATAAATAGTATCTTTAGTAAAGTAAATAGCAAAGGTAAATATGTCTTAATCTTTTAGATTAAATTAATCACAATCATCATTAAAGCTGTCAGGAACTGTTGACGGAGCAAAGAAGATGACGCTTTTGACAAGAATACGTCTAACAAGCTCGGCTTTGGGCATTTTTTCTTTCACAAATTCCTTGATAGCATCGTAATATTTTGTTCATTTGCCATTCTACTTTTTTGAATCGTTCGAAATCTAGACGTATGAATACTTAAGCTCTTGACCGGCACAAATTGCAGCCGATTGCAACATCGGTTTGGGGTATTACATGTGTAGAAATCTTAAGCTGACTATGTGGACGAAAACCAAATTTTCTGTTAAAAAAAAGAAGCTTGGATGTAGTTGGAGAGCCTTTACACAAGTAGCTGGTTTACTGAGTGGGCCTGCACTCCCAGGGGACAGAGAACTTTGTTTTACGAAATAAAATTGGATATGAAACTCAACCACTTTGTTTTACTACCGTTCGCACTTCACGTTCTCAGATTTTATTTGGAATTGGGTTTATTATTAAATACATATCCTCGAATTAAACAAATTTTAAGCAATACATTGGAACCACTGTCCACAGAATCTCGGTAAACTTAAAAAACTATTCTATATAAACAGCTTATATAACTATATATATTATAGCTATATTCTATAGCTTATATAACTATATTCAATATAGCGCTTTTATGGTTTAATCGATTTGTGCAATGTATTTATTGCATCTATTTACTCCATTGCATCGAAGTGGCACTTTAGAGAGTTTTTTCAAGAAAATAATAACCAATTACAGTGTAGAAAACACGGTGTGAAATGTGGTGTATGTTAGGCCAATCAGAAATTTACAATTATCATTTGACTACGCTCACATTCCACTCCTTTACTTGTACACTGTGATTGGCTAATTATTCCTATGAAAAATAAAGTTTAGAATTTCTTTACTAATTTTCCCTTTGTAGTTTTTTTATAAATTACAAATTGTGCAATAAAAATTTTTTATAAAAAAATCCAGTTATTTCTAACATAATATACACTGTTTTGTATAATTAATCTGATCTATAAAGAAAAAAACTGATAATTTTCATTCCATTGTTGAAAAACAAGGCAAAAGAGAATTAGGCGGAAATACGATGCAATTTTGTATTTGACCGTTTATACTAGTGGGAGAAAATAACATTGGTGTTAGACACCGACAAACATTTCTTACAGCAATTCATAATTTTCAGTTGAAATAACCATTCAGTAAAAAATATCCATTTTTACTGTCTCTTACTCCTATTAATAGGAGATATTATAATCGTGTCAAATTTTCGATATTGAATTTTCAATGGAAATACACGTTTTGAGGTCCCCTGAGTCGGAGAAATGGTTTTTAGAAAATAATGTGTGTGTGCGTGCGCGCGCGCGCGTGTGTGTGTAGCCTAGGAACCAACCGCACAAGTCCAAACTTGATATTCCGTTTAGGTATCATCATGAGATCCGAATTATCTCAAAATTCCTCTACCGGAAGCATTACTTTACTGAATGGTTTGTTTCACTTTTTGCGATTTTTCTGAAAATGGCTCCAACGATTCTTCCAAGTTTAGGTTCCCCCTGATGATATAAAATTGAAGACACAGTAAATATTTAGTAAAAATTACAAGTTTCAAGAAAATTTGCCAATTATAACTTACTGTAAACTGCAGTAAGAGAAAGTTGTGTGTGTTTCACACCAGATTGCTTGTATAAAAGAATTTATAGATCTTGAAAGAAAATACAATTTGGTATCTGATTACCAATATTTTCCGTGATAGCCCGCTTCTCTTTGTGGTCATTGACAGGTTTCGGGCTTCGCCCATCATCAGGGTGTTTTTGCCAAAACAGTGTAATAACATAGACTCGCACAGAGCAAATTTAATTGATACACCCAGTTGATGATTTGCAGGCTATCACGGAAAATATCTCTGACGCTTTCCAGTTCTGCGGAACCAACCACAACAACTACTAATATTACCATTCCAAAAACCAAAAATAGTAGCATTCCTTCGGTAAAATTCAGCAGCAATAATAGGCCATAAATGATCAGGCCCCGTTGGTTTTGTCTTTCCTTACTTTGCCTAAGACGACGTAGACATTCTATAGAACGCGTAGGCAATGTATAGAATACCTAGCCCAAGTACGAATAAAAAGCTTATTTTTTACTTTGCCTAACGTAGCTAGGTAATGTATGAAATGCCTATGCATTCTATACAATACCTGAAGCTCGTGTATGCTGGAAACAAAATATATAATGTGTGCGTACAATATCTGAGAATTTTAGCATGGTTAAACAAGATATCCGTTTAGGTATCACGAAAGCATCTGACAATACGATTTTGGTCAAAATCCATTAACCGGAATGTAACTGTTTTTTTCTTTAGTTTTTTGTCATTTTCATGAAAACGGCTCCAATAATTTTCTCTAAACTTCGTATCTTATCTACATACAAAAATGCCTATTAGTTTATTTGCAGCATTTTTCCTGTAGGATTCTGGCGAAACGCAATGTTAACCTAACCTCTAAAGGACCATTGCAAAACAATGTATAGTTTTACCAACAATATAATATTAAGAAGGACGCGAATAGCTAAGTGGTTAGCGTACTGGACTCCCACGCGGAGGACCCGGGTTCGAGTCCAGCTGTGCTACCCTTAGATTTTTTTCTTCCTAGAAGCCTCTACTGCTCACTGTTCCGTGAAGGACAGTGTTGCCTGTAACACCGGAGGCCGGCAGTGCACTGAGAAGGCTCTGGGCGCCAATGACCATAGATGTTGACGCGCCTTAAATTAAAAAAAAAATATATAATATTAAGATATTTCAATATCTAGCCACAATTCCCAACTTGAAAAATAGATTAATCGGGAGTGACACTTTACAGGTTTTGAAATATTCTATAAAATCAGGATTACACTACACACAGATAGAACTTTCATCGGAAACAGACTTTCGGATAAATGGATTTTTTTTTTTGGAGTAATTTCTTTTATTAAATTGAAATATTATATAGGTTCGTCCAATGTTATTGGTACCGTGTTCTGGACTAGAATGTGATCACTTGCCCCCCACCCCTAAGCAAATGAGTAAAATTTCAAGTAGAAGAAAATTTGTGAATTATACAATTGCACCAACTGCAAACAGAGAATGCCATGTGAGTGTTACACGTGTTAAAAGTATATTTTCAGTGTAAGGGTTTTGAGAACCAATCTGTTTTCTGTGCGATCTTGCTCCTAAGAGTGATCAAATTTGGACCTGTCAGGAGAATTTAAGTCTCTTAGTTCGAACCATGATTACTAATGACTCCTCGTGCCTTGATTCTTCCGACTACCCATAATTCCTTCCTTCCATTCTCATCAACAACAGCTCTTTCTTCGTGTACCTTATCTCATTCTCCTACATAACTAAATTGGACTACTATCTTATTGTGCAACCCCAATAAATGTTTTCCAGATTATAAGTACAAGATCTTCCTATGGTTAGGTTAAATTTCTGTGGTCAGAAGGTTATTGCACGAAACACAACTATGCTATTGGACAATTTTTTGTAGGGTAGCGCGGTAAATAGCCTTTGTAGGGTAGCGCGGTAAATAGCCTTTGTAGGGTAGCGCGGTAAATAGCCTTTGTAGGGTAGCGCGGTAAATAGCCTTTGTAGGGTAGCGCGGTAAATAGCATCCCGGCGGAAAGAAATTATAGATAAATATTGGTGAATTGAGTGCGAATTCTTTTTGGGAAATTCGTTTTGAAGAATGTTCCAGCGAGAGCCCGCGGTGCCTTGCCCTTCATCATGACATAGTGAGTGAAATAGCTCTGTGACCTGCCAAGTCCCCTCCTAAGCTCTATACCAGCCCTCATGATCCTTAATTCTCAAAAATCTTGTATGAAACACTCACACGATTTTCTCTTGCTGCTATTCTAATTGGCAACTATTTCTTTAATTTGGAAACTTAGTTTGCTATAGTGTACGAGTGAAATGTACCGGTTGGAGTTTAATAGTTTTAGTAATGAATCAAGTTTTCTTCTATAACAATTTTGATATAACCTCTTATGTTAACCGAGCATTATCAATTAATAAAAAATAAAAAAGTAATATTGTATTATATCTGATTCTGAGAATATTATATTTATAAAAAACAACGCATACAGATAGTTGTTTGTTTTATGTTATTGAATAAACAAACGTCATTGTTTTAAAAAGGTCTTTGTATTGCTTATATACATACGCAATCAGACGACGTTAATGTATCGATCTGGACATAAATCTTAAATGTCCGGTGATATGAAGACTTTAATTTATTCTTATAACATATTGTGTACATATGATGATCTATGCAGCAACTAAATTATTAATAACAAGTGTGACGCATTTTGTGGATGTTTCTTTGTTAGTTATCACTTATCACTTTCCCCCTTACTGAACGGGGATAGTTTGAAATTTTCGAAATTGTCATCTCACCAGATATACTATTTATATACATGTTTTGAGTAGCAAATTTTGTTTAGCGAATTGTTTGTCGGTTTCTGAGAGATACATATATATGTTTGAAGAGTAACATTGAAAATCCAATAACGGGATGTGTAACTTTACTAATTTTTTTTTTTTTTTTTTTTTTTTGGCGCATCGACAGCTTGGGTCATTAGCGCCAACTTTACTAATTGTTTTTTTCTTAGATTTCGCTATTTTCCAAACTGTATAAAATGAATAAATAAATAAATCTATGGCGCAACAGCCCTTGAAGGGCCAAGGCTTGCCAGTCGCGATTTGAATTGGGGGACTTTTGGTAAGCACGCTACAGTTCCCTTGCTGCTTTAGTTCGGGCCTTAGCTACCTAGATACGCTGCCAACTATAGCTTCCCACCTTTTCTCACGATGTTGGGTCAACATCGAGTTTACACACACGGGAATCGAACCCCGAATTCTCGCACCAAATGCGAGTGCACTAGCCATTAGACCAACGCGTGACAAGTCCAAATTGTGTACAATGTTTTTAAAAATCCACATATTAAGTACATACACATGGGCCTGGCAGTTTCATTTGAAAAACACTTTTCCACGAAAATTGACGAGGGTGTCCTGGGGGAAGTGGAGTTTTATATATATACATAGAAGTAAGAAACGAATTAAATAGATAACATTGTGATGTGGCTTCTTGTTGAATTGGATTGTTGCACTAGAATTGCAGAGTGAGAATAGTTCTCACTAGCTCCACAATCACAACAAAATGTTCTTAATTTGCTGATCACCGATTTATAGATTGAATTTTCCAGGTTTTGCTTTTTTTTCGTAAGAGATTTAATATAATTTTCGTTAAATTTCCTATACTCACCATACATACAAAAACAGCTTTTCCGGGAGCCCATCAAAATGAACTTTCCTGGAGAAATATTTGAAAAAGAAGAGTTAGGCCTCCATGTGGGTAGTATTTGAAGTTTAGTGAAATTTGTTGAAGCCATTTCCAAGAAAATCTTGAAAAACTGAAACAAAAAATCATGAAGTAAAGTCGCACTTTTAATTGCGGATTTTGACTGAAACCTTCATATCGAATGCGATAATTTTAAGTAAATGGACTTTCAAGTTACAGCTTTCTCCGATATTCCGCTCATGAGATTCACTTAAACAGAACCAACGGCTAAAAACATTGGCGAATTCAGCAAGTTTCTAAGTAAAAAAACCAATTTCGAAAATTTGACAATACTTCATCTTGAGCAGCAAGAGAAAGTGAAGATCTGCAGTGAAGCATTAACATGACTTCCTTGCATTGCTGGCAATAACACAGTGTTGTCTGCAATGACAAGTTCTCTTTAAACTTCATAGTTTAATCATGTGTCCTTACAGTAATGTAGATGAGGGAACATGACCTGCCCAGCAGGGTAACATAGAATGATATTGTAGTCCAGAAGGAATCGCCAATAGTATTGAACAAACAATATCTATATCAATTTATAAAATCAGTTTTTTCGGAAAAACGTTCCAAATAAAAGTGATACGTTTGCATATGTTCATTTCGCATTCCAAGTTTAAAGAAAAACGTTGTCGTTTTCGAAAAAATTCCACTCGCAACCTCCAGTGCACTTCCGGTTAACCGATTTTCTACAAATTTGGAATTCTAACAATACAGAAGAATTGTTAGAATTCAATGTATAATATTAATTGCATATATACATTAGACAATGTATGTATATATATACATATATATACACATTGTAAATTATAAATATTACAGAATTGTAAATTGTTCTGAAGTGGTAATGTAGGGGAAAGCTTACGCAACTGTTCCCTCCAGACCCCCCCGCCATTCTCGGGAAAATGACAGTATTTATGTATGCAGATATATAGAAAGTTAAAGAAAATTATTGTAGTCGTTTTCGGGAAAATCGAGATAACTAAAAAAAAAAAATTGTAAATTGGTACTTCCGGTTGATGGATTTTCACTGAAACCTTTGTTTCATCATCTGAAGCTACACCGCATCGGTGGAGCTAAACAGAATACCAAATTTGAGCTTCCTGCGACTTTTCGCTTTTGAGAAATTTTGTAACACACACACACACATATATATATATAATATGCGGACCATTCGCAAAAACATTTTTTCGTACTCAGGGCACCTCAAAATATGTATTCTGAAGAAAATTCAATTTCGCAAACTTACTAGGAGTAAGTGAAAGCAAAGGCAAAATTTAATCTATTGATTGAACTTTTTGGTTTAGGGTGAACCAGACGTGTGAAATATTTAAACAAGAAATTGAATAAAATTTCGTTTGCAACACAAAACACTTTCTCTCGACATTCATTCAGCTGAGATCGATACATTTTCACAATAGTCGGAATGTTTACTAGCACCAGAATGTGTATATATACATTGCTTGAATTTTAAGGAGAAGTCCAACTTCCCACCCGCCAAAATCCTTAAAAAGCAATTTCTGGAAAAGTGTTTCAAATAAAAGTGGCGCCTCTAAAATGGCACTTCACTATATTGTACTGTTCTACTATTTGAACAACATTAAACTATTACTAGAAGAATTTCAGGTCTGAAGACAATCGACTAACCGGAAATCTCCACAGAGAGACGTATTCTCAGTTTCTTTGTATTTCCTTAAGTACGGCTTCAGCGTGTTGCTTTAAACTTCAAACGGTTTCCATATTCATATGAGATTATTTATTTGAATATTACTCCCAGCTCCAGGAGCCTCCAGGCTATCCATGGCATTCGGCTGACATTAATGGCTGTATCCAGCTTTACTGTGAGTTCACAAAAGTTCTGCTAGCCAAAGTAATTTATTCGCTTAGTCCATACCATAATAAAATCTGGTATGAAACACCCACTCGACTTTCTCTTGCTCCCTTTAATGTAATTATATAAAAAAATGGCAAATATTTTTTAAACGGCAAAACTAATTTCACATATTTGTCCCAACATAAATACAGTGGTGGTGGTGGGGGAACAAATACCTACAAATCCTGGCAATGTACTACTAGGTAGGGAAATGATAATATTGTGGCCCAGTAGAGTTAATAAAAACATTGAACCCAAGTGCCTTTAACATATCGAATTTAACGCTACAAATACGTCACGCAGCTATATAAAATAATTGGGACGGGGGATGTTTAAATAAAATTAATTTAAATAAACTTTTATTCTTCAAACTTTAAACGAACTTTGAAGTTCAAGTAAATAATCTCATATGAATATGGAAACCGTTTGAAATTCAAATAAAACAGATTTTACCTGTGCAGTTACCATTCCTAGTTTGAAAGAAACCGTTACAGACGTTTTGGAGAAAATTCCAAATAAACTCCAAACCTTATTCTGTGAAGAGGCACTTTCATTTAACTGATTTTCTTCAAATTTGAAATTTCAGCATCCTTCTATTCTGTACTAGTCCCTGTAATAAGGGAAAAGGGATAGAACAGGTATTATATTGAACTGGTACTTTATAGAGAAAAAACGCTACTGTTCCCCCACTACTCACCCACAAAATAAATTTTTCTGGGAAAATGTATCAAATATAAGTGATGGTGGTATTTATGTATGCAGATAATACACGAAGTCTCTTGCTTCGTAATAGTACCTACGCGCAATACCAAGTTTGTGCTCCCTGAGACTTTTCGTTTTTGAGATATTGTTAACACTCACACACGCGCGCACACACACACACACAGACTATTCGCTAAAAACATTTTTTCGTATTCAGAGGGGGGGGGCTCCAAAACTGCGGTGAAAACTCAGTTTAGGTCAAACCGAAGTAAAAGAAAGTGAAAAGTAACAAACTTAAATGATCACTTGCTATATTTAAATGAATTTGAGGGGGGGGGGGACAAAATCTTCAGTGAAAATTCCAAGTTTAAGAAAAATGAGTAAATTAGAACTACAGTAACCGGAGTGCTAGAAAGAGGTGTAAGTGGTCCACAACATTCCGTCATTTTATCAAAAGAAACTCCACCGGTACGAGTACTGCATATGTGCAGCCTGTTTATTTCAAACATTTCTTTAAGAAAGTTAATTTTCTACAACATGTATATTCTATAGTGCGTTTGGAAAGTTTGGGAAGGATGTTTAATTAAATATATGTTTGTGAGGAAATGAGAACAAGGTTGTTGTTTGTTTTAGAGGAACAGTGGACCACTCAGGCCGGCAATACACGTGGGTGCAAAATGACTGGCGAAGAGCAGTTGATGGTGAGCGTGAGGCAGGCGCACAAGTCCATGGGCTCGCAGAAAGTACTGCGCGGACTGGACATGTCCGTTCAGAAAAACATGATGTAAGTGGGCACATACTTGTCTATGTATTTAACTAATGTACGTCTAATGGTCAGCCCGTTATGCTGAACTGAACTGTTACAGGTGAGAATTAGTGCTCACAATTTTCGATCTTGAGTTTTTACCGGAAAAAATTGTTACTCAGGTTCCCTGAGTCCCTGAGTATAAAAAGAAGTTTCACTCGCGTCCCCTGTGTATAGAATACAGTTGTTAGCCCAATACTCTGTATGTATTCCTGTGTGATTCAAAATATCTTAACAACAACAACAATTCGCAGGAAACTGACACTAGATACTGTGTTTTAGGAATCATCAGAGGGCCACAGCGCACGTTTCGGACAGAATCCGATTAGGTGAAAATGGATTTTACCGTATGTTTTTCGCAATTTTCTCAAAAAGTGATTTTCAGATTTTTATTTTATAAAAGGAAAACTTGGCATTTATAAAGAGGCCTAGTACTTTTATTTAAAACATTTTCTCGTGGAAAATTGAATTTTTCGGAGGATTCTGGAAAAGCTTCAACTCTTCAGTACAATGTACGGTGCCACCATGTATATAATATTAAGTTCCCATTAAATGCTATGCTAGAAAGTTGAAGAAAATCAGTTAGCCCGGAATAGGATTTCACACAAGCTTTTCTGAGAATTTTGAAATTATCTCGACAAAATATTCACTTTTCCAAAGATTTTCCTTGAAAAATGAAATCCTAATTGCAAATATATAAACTGGGCACTTTAATTTGATACATTTTGCGGAAAAATTTATTTCAGGTGCGTTCCTGGACGTTCGGTCTACCTGTAGCTGGTACATATTGTTCCTTTTGGAGGTTGTTACACATCGGGGCCGCCTAAAAGACGTGTGGCTCTCTAACACCTAGTAATCAATTAAAACTGTGATCATTACGTGAGAGAAAGTGTTGTCAGTGTCTCACAGCAGGTCTGTTAATCAGACACAATCTGTGACGCTTCACATCCACTTATATCTATTTATTTGCATATTGCTTCTGCAATCAATGACTTTAACTGGTTTTTACATTGATGATTTGTTGCATAGATTTGCAAATAAAAAATTTTGCAATATAAACAACAGTTACGTTTGACCATTGTTAATAAAACAAACAAAATGTTTGGCTGCTGTTAATGTAACAAACAAAATGTGGTTGGCTGGAGCCAAAAAAACCTATTGACTTTTGAAGTATTTCATGGCCCCAACATTTTGTTTGTTAAAACATGTTTTTTGTTTTATTTGTCACGGTTGTGTAAGTGCATCAAATTAGAATAAGTTAGATAAAACAAACCTGTAATTTGTTCAAGGTCAAGTAATGCCGTTCCTGCATCAAGTACACAGTATTTAGTGTTGCATAAGACGAGTGCATAATAGAACGCGTGCAGTTAACAACTATCTAAGACGGAACAAGTAGGAGAATATCAGTTATGTAGTTCTAATTACTACAAATATAAACCTCCGCTTAGTTAGGAAGTATTTATTGAAGGCAGCTGCGACTTTTGCTAACAACGATTGCCTAATAAATAGCTAACCATGCAGCAATTGCCTGATGCATTTTCGCTGTTATAATTTTGTTCAACATATTCTAAACTGACTGTTCCCCCTGGGTCTGTTTTAGTGTGAACTCCGTGGAGAACTTTACATTCAAGTATATTACAACGACAGTACACTAATTTGGTTTGGAGGCTAATTAGCAGATGAACAGATTGGTTTAGTCTATTACTAAACAAATAAACGTTCCCAGTTATTGCATTGTATAAACATTCAAAATAAAACCCCAATAGGTTCATTTCAACTTGATATTTCCATACGTTCAGTTCCCAAAGTTACCAATTGATGTGTGATTTATGGACGCATGCGTTTTCTCTTTAATTTGATTGGGACAATTTTTTTTTATTAAATTTTAGTTAATCTTACCTCTAGTTAGAGGATGTAGTATGATCTTGTCAAGTTTTCGAAATTGAATTTTGACCGGAAATAAATGTTTACAGGTCCCCTAAGAAAAAAGGCATTTTAGCTTGTAGTGTTTTTAGTGTATATGCTTATGTGTGTTTAAACAGAATATCACAAAAACGAAAAATCAAAGAAAGCTTGAGCTTCATGTTCCTTTAGCTGCAACAGATATGAAATTTTCAATCAAAATTTGTCTACGGAAGTGCCACTTTACTGATTGTTCTCAGTAACGTTTTCAATTTCTCGTAACGTTTTCTCGAAAATAGCTCCAATGATTTCCTATAAATTAACTGTACGTGTAGGGCGGTACACAACGTTTTGCGCGGGCCCCTTGAAAGTTATTATTATACACAGGTATATTAATTTTATTTTTAATATTATTATAATGTTCTTAATTAAATTATTATCTTCTATAATGATGCTATAGCAACAAAATAATCATTATTTAACGTGTACATAAAATGGGAGAAGAAAATGAATAGTCCTCAATTCAGAATTTTGTTAAGATTGACAATGTTTCTGTTACTGAAAATGAAAATCTCTTTAATATTGTTAAAGGAATTTCAGATGTGATCGGCTTGGATCTGAATGTTAATATGATAGATTTTATTTATCGTCGAAAATTTGCTCGAAAAGATCCCCCGTCAATTGTAATTAAATTTCTTCATACATCGCTAAAAAATAGATTTATCATAGATGCCAAGAAAAATAAGGAAAAAATTTATTCTAATGACCCTAAAAGAAATATTTATGTCAATGAATTGCTTTCTTCTTATAATTATAAATTATTTAAAATGGCTAGGGATTTGAAGAAAGAGGGTCTGTTAGAATCCGTTTGGCATAAAAATGGCTTAGTGATGTTAAAAAAGAATATAAATGATAAGCCTAAAGTCATTAATTGTACGGATGATCTGCTGTTTTTGAGGCCTGAATTAATGAATCCCCCCGCTGGAAATACTTCTGATGACGACGACCAGGAACTTTATGATACTGATGCTTCTTCTATCTCTACGAGATCTAAAAGGAAAAGGAGAGAGAACAAAGCATCCCAGTCTTCAATTAGTGATTTTTTTTAGCCAGAAAGATCAAATAAATAGCTGCCAAACGTCTACTAAATCTGTTTCTATTTCTAATACCAGGGGAGGGATTAGCTAAGTGGTTAGCGCGTTGGACTCCCACGCGGAGGTCCCGGGTTCGAGTCCAGGTGCTACCCTTAGATTTTTTCTTTCTAGGAGCCTCTACAGCTCACTGTTCGGAGATTGACAGTGTTGTCTGTAGCGAGAGAACACTGTCCGGAGGCCGGCGGTGTACTGAGAAGGCTCCGGGCGCTAATGCCATAGATGTTAAAGCGCCTTAAATTAAAAAAAAAAAAAAATTCTAATACCGAGGTATGCCAATATTTAAAGTTTGGCTTTTGGAATATACAAGGTTTTAGTTATTTATTTAATTTATCGAATGAAGACATTGAAGCTTTATTAAATCTTAATGTAATTTGCTTGTGTGAGACTTGGCTTCTAGATGATAATATTGTTTTACCTTCATTTTCAAGTGATTATGTTTAATTTGTTTCAAAAGCTCAAAAAGTTTTTTTTAAGAGGCAGACCCTCAGGTGGATTGATAATTCTTTTAAAGAAACATTGTTTTTCTGACATTACTGTTGAGGTATGTAGGGATTATTTTATATGTTTACATTTTTATTTAGGAAGTATGGATTTCATTTTAGGCCTGGTTTATTGGAAACCAACTCTTGCTGACAATAAATTATTGAAACTTTTTCAGATGATTTATATAATATAATGTTTAGTTTTTCTGAATCACATATTATCATTAGGGGGGGATTTCAATTCTCGGATTGGTTTACTTAATTGTTTGGATGATGAATTATTTGGAAATACTTGTTTTATGGGGATTAGAAATAAAAGGGGATCTCTTTTGTTGAGATAATGGATAAATATGGATATTTTGCTTGTAATGGCCGATCTATTGCAGATAATTTGGGAAAATTTACTTGTTTGTGAACGGTTGTAGTGTGGTGGCTTAGTTTGGCCCAATATGTCTCTTTGTCAGTTTATTGATAACTTTATAGTATTAAAAATTTTTTGTTTTACTGATCACAATCTTTGTATATTCACAGTGTTATCCACTTCTCCACAGTCTACACAATTAAATAACTCTGTACCTAATTATGTTAGCTGTTTAAGGAGAAATAGTAATACTTTGGAAAAATTTAGAGCCTTTTTAAATGAATCCAGTGGACTACCAGAGTTTTCTGAGGATCCCAATATGAATTATGACCTTTTCCTGGAATATATGCATAAATTTATGAGGGCATCAGGAATTCTGACCGATGAGACACTCGTTTTAAAATCCGGTGGTAAAGGCATTGATAATAAATCTTGGCTTAATGAGGAATGTTTTATAGCCAGAAGACACGTCAAGAGACAATTTGTTTAATGTAAGAAAGACGTTAACTTGTTCAATGTGGGTAATTCGTTAACTAAATATTGTGCACTTAAAAAAGAATACAGATTTATTATTAAAAGTGCAAAAAAATGTATTTTGACAGTTTGAGAATTAAATTGCGAGATGTAAAGAATCCTAGTGAATTTTGGTCTACAATTAATAAATTCAGGTTCAAGGATTGTTCTCGGAATAAATTTCCCTTGATGAATGGGAAAAATTTTATAGTTTTATTCTCTCCCTAAAAGTCATTAATGAATTTAAATTTTTTGGTCCATTTGACCCTATCCTTGATGCCGACATCACCCTATATGAGGTTTTGGCAACTATTAAAAAGAGTAAATTGAACAAGGCAGTAGGTCTAGACCTTATGCCAAATGAATGTTTGAAATTCCTTAATTCATCTTGGATAGAATTTTTGTTAGATCTATTTAACTAAATATTACATGCCGAGTCTCTCCCTAGCTCATGGTCGTAGATCAGAATGAAATTAATACACAAGAAAGGAGAGCCACTTGATCCATATAATTCCGAGGCATTGCGATTTTCAGCAATATAGCTAAGCTCTTTTACTGGTATTATCCAAAGTCACTTTATTCTTGGGTTGAATCTAATCAGTTAATACCAGAAGAACAAATGGGCTTCAGAAAAAACAGGGGTTTCGCGATTGTGTTTTTTCTCTCTCTGCAGTTATAAATTCCAGTCTTCGATTTAAAAGAGGTAAAGTACATGCTGTGTTCGTAGACTATAAGAGAGCATTCGATACTATTGACCACTGTAAATTATGGCCCAAGTTATATAATTTGGACTAAGTCGGAAATTTTTACAATTAATTATAAGTCTCTACGACAATGCCTAAATGGTTATTTCCGACGGTGGTTCTAACTCAAGGGAGATTCCAATTTCCGAGGGTATGCTGCAGGGAGAGATTTTGAGCCCTTTTCTCTTTTCTTTGTATGTATCCGATGTTGTGGACTACTTCATTGCTCATTCTGTCACTAAGCGCCAGTGGTACGCCTCACATCCTATTGAATATACTAAGAGTTTTAACTATCTGGGTGTCCTATTCTCCACTTCTGCTAAATTCTTTAAATCTAGTGAATATTTTTTGGCTAGGAGTGTAAAAGGGAATTACATTGTTTTATCATTACTCAAATCATGTAAGAGTGACGACTGGCAAACCAAAGCTCATCTATATGATTCTGTTTCAGAAAGTGTTTTATTGTATCTGACAGAGATTTGGGGTCCTGAATACAGTCATATTTTGGAGAGGGGAAAGTTGGGTTTCCTGAAGCTTTTATTACACCTACCAAAACTACACCCGACTCTTTTGTCAGGCTTGAAACAGGTAGAATTCATACGCAATTCAACATATTTAAAAAAAATGTTAGGATGGTGGCAATCTGAACCCGGCTCCCTAAAATATGTTACACCAGACTAGTAGAAATGCAGCAGTGTACAATGCCATTTAATTGGGTTTTTGCTTTCAGAAACTATCTTATATCCATCGGTTCCGATTTACTCTGGCATGCCCAACGTCCAAAGATGGTCAGAGTTAATTATAATAGTCTGCTGGAATCATTTAAAAATCACCTTTTTGGTATATATAAAATCATTCAGAGTTGATGGTCAAATATTTTCTGATTGTAGGCCATTTATTACCACTTTCGATTAAAAATCTGTAACAGATGCCTGCAAGATACTTCCTCTCGCATAAATAAAAGTGCTGGTGGTATCTATGTCTGCAGATAGTGTACGAAGTTTAAAGAAAATCGTTGGAGCAGTTTCCGAGAAAATCACGAAAAACAGAAAAAACAAATATTCAGTACAGTTGCACTTCAAGTTGACGAATTTTGCCCGAAATGTTCGTGTCAGTCCACACTGACACGAACATTTCGGGCAAAATTCGTTGGGCAGGTTGTGCCTAAACGGAGCTATCAAGTTTGAGTTTCCTTTGAGTTGCCAATGATTTTCCGTGTTAGATATATTCTGTTGAAACCGCACACATACAGACAGACCGTTCGTTAAAACACGCACACATACAGACAGACCATTCATAAAACACCCACACATATAGACAGACCATTCGTTGAAACACGCACACATACGGACAGTCTATTCGTTAAAACACGCACACATACAGAACGACCATTCGTTAAAACACGCACACATTTAGACAGACGATTCATTGAAACACGCACACATACAGACAGACCATTCGTTAAAACAAGCACACATACAGACAGACCATTCGTTAAAACACGCACACATATAGACAGACCATTCGTTAAAACACGCACACATATAGACAGACCATTCGTTAAAACACGCACACATATAGACAGACCATTCGTTAAAACACGCACACATACAGACAGACCGTTCGTTAAAACACGCACACAAAATTCGTTGGGCAGGTTGTGCCTAAACGGAGCTATCAAGTTTGAGTTTCCTTTGAGTTGCCAATGATTTTCCGTGTTAGATATATTCTGTTGAAACCGCACACATACAGACAGACCGTTCGTTAAAACACGCACACATACAGACAGACCATTCATAAAACACCCACACATATAGACAGACCATTCGTTGAAACACGCACACATACGGACAGTCTATTCGTTAAAACACGCACACATACAGAACGACCATTCGTTAAAACACGCACACATTTAGACAGACGATTCATTGAAACACGCACACATACAGACAGACCATTCGTTAAAACAAGCACACATACAGACAGACCATTCGTTAAAACACGCACACATATAGACAGACCATTCGTTAAAACACGCACACATATAGACAGACCATTCGTTAAAACACGCACACATATAGACAGACCATTCGTTAAAACACGCACACATATAGACAGACCATTCGTTAAAACACGCACACATATAGACAGACCATTCGTTAAAACACGCACACATACAGACAGACCATTCGTTAAAACACGCACACATATAGACAGACCATTCGTTAAAACACGCACACATATAGACAGACCATTCGTTAAAACACGCACACATATAGACAGACCATTCGTTAAAACACGCACACATATAGACAGACCATTCGTTAAAACACGCACACATATAGACAGACCATTCGTTAAAACACGCACACATATAGACAGACCATTCGTTAAAACACGCACACATACAGACAGACCATTCGTTAAAACACGCACACATACAGACAGACCATTCGTTAAAACACGCACACATACAGACAGACCATTCGTTAAAACACGCACACATACAGACAGAACATTCATTAAAACACGCACACATACAAACAGACCATTCGTTAAAACACGCACACATATAGACAGACCATTCGTTGAAACACGCACACATACAGACAGACCATTCGTTGAAACACGCACACATACAGACAGACCATTCGTTGAAACACGCACACATACAGACAGACCATTCGTTAAAACACGCACACATACAGACCATTCGTTAAAACACGCACACATAGAGACAGACCATTCGTCAAAACACGCACACATACAGACAGACCATTCGTTAAAACACGCACACATATAGACAGACCGTTCGTTAAAACACGCACACATATAGACAGACCATTCGTTAAAACACGCACACATATAGACAGACCATTCGTTAAAACACGCACGCATATAGACAGACCATTCGTTAAAACACGCACACATACAGACAGACCATTCGTTGAAACACGCACACATACAGACAGATTCGTTAAAACACGCACACATATTGACCATTCGTTAAAACACGCACACATATAGACAGACCATTCGTTAAAACACGCACCCATACAGACAGACCGTTCGTTAAAACATGCACACATATAGACAGACCATTCGTTAAAACACGCAAACATATAGACAGACCATTCGTTAAAACACGCACACATACAGACAGAACATTCATTAAAGCACGCTCACATACAGACATACCATTCGTTAAAACACGCACACATATAGACAGACCATTCGTTGAAACACGCACACATACAGACAGACCATTCGTTAAAACACGCACACATACAGACAGACCATTCGTTAAAACACGCACACATACAGACAGACAATTCGTTAAAACACGCACACATACAGACAGACCATTCGTTAAAACACGCACACATATAGACCGACCATTCGTTAAAACACGCACACATATAGACAGACCATTCGTTAAAACACGCACACATACAGACAGACCGTTCGTTAAAACACGCACACATACAGACAGACCATTCGTTAAAACACGCACACATATAGACAGACCATTGGTTAAAACACGCACACATACAGACAGACCATTCATTAAAACACGCACACATACAGACAGAACATTCATTAAAACACGCACACATACAGACAGACCATTCGTTAAAACACGAACACATATAGACAGACCATTCTTTGAACACGCACACATACAGACAAACCATTCGTTGAAACACGCACACATACAGACAGACCATTCGTTGAAACACGCACACATACAGACAGACCATTCGTTAAAACACGCACACATACAGACCATTCGTTAAAACACGCACACATAGAGACAGACCATTCGTCAAAACACGCACACATACAGACAGACCATTCGCTAAAACACGCACACATATAGACAGACCATTCGTTAAAACA